>VYZQ01050454.1:18579-30963 GCA_013400655.1 Mystacornis crossleyi
AGAGAAGAAAAGAGCACATACACACACAGAAAGAAAACTTTCTCAACCCCCAACAATAAAGAAAGAAAAAGCCCTGCACACAAGCAAACTGAAAGAAGGAATTCCTTCCCCACCTCACATGGACAGGCAGGTGTTCAGCCATCTCCAGGGAGAGCAGGGCCCCAGTCCTCCATGGCAGTAACTTGGGAAGACAAACACCATTGCTCCAAATACCTCCCTTCCTCCTTCTTCCCCCTTTATACACTGAGCATGATGTCGCGGGGCCTGGAATATCCCTTTGGACCGCTGGGGTCACCTGTCCAGGCTGTGTCTCCTCCCAACCTCCCAGGCACCCCCAGTCCCCTCCCCAGCATGGCAGTAAAAGAAGCAGAAAAGGCCTTGGCTCTGTGCAAGCCCTGCTCAGCAACAACAAAAACATCTCCATATTATCAACCCTGCGTTCAGCACAAATCCCAAACAGCCCCATGCCAGCCACTGTGAAGAACTTTAACTCTGTCCCAGCCAAAACCAGCACAAACAGCTGAAAGTTGAAATATTGTAAGCTAATAGTACCCCATTCATCTGAAAACCAGAAAATACATCTTTAGTGTCTTAAAATTAACTATGTGGGGGGTGGGGGTGTAGCAATAATAAAATTTAAAATCTGTGTGTAAAATCTGTTTATGGTATCGTAATCACTAACATGGATTGAAATGGTATTATTTTGATGTAGTAAGTATTTGATGTGAATACTTAACCTTTGAAGTGGACTGCAATATGGCACATAGCTGTATTTGTAACTATTTTCTCACTACTCTTCTAAGCATTTTTTAATTTAAAACTTCAATGGAATAACTGATTATTTGAATTTGGCTAGATCTGAATAGCAAACCTTATTTCTCTTTAAATACCAAGTCAATAAACATGAAAAATACAGGGTGTTTTGAAAGCACTAAAAAAAGGGACAAGATATCTGATCATTAGGAAGGGAGATGAGGAAAGAGAAACAAGGAATGTGGAATGGTAAAAACAAGTCATGAAAAAAAGAGTGAAATCTCTCAGTGGTAACAATCACAGCAGGTATTTTGTGGGTCAGTCTCTTCTCCCAGTTAACAAGGGATAGGACAAGAGCATGCAGCCTCAAGTTGTGCCCGGGGAGGTTTGGATTGGATATTGGTGAAAATTTTCTTCACCAGAAAGGTTGTCAGGCATAGGAACAGGCTGCTCAGGAAGTGGCTGAGTCACCATCCCTGGAAGTATTTAAAAGACATGAAGATGTGGCACCTCAGGACATGGTTTAGTGAGCTTGGCAGTACTGGATCAGTAGTCAAACTTGTTGATCCAAAAGTCTTTTCCAACCTCAGTGTTTCTATGGTTCTCTGATTATAAACTTAGTTAAAGTGAAATCATACCTGGTTTGGCAAACTAGGCCTGGTAGAAGTGTGTGATACAGTTTAAGGTTTAAATCCCAAGTACAGGGGTACAGGCTTTCGTAGGTAATTTAGGACAGCTCCAGTGCTATGAGTTAATGAGGGAAAACATACTCAAGGAAATTGTTTTTTGAAACATCTTCTTTGCAACAGAAGTGGCTGTGTGAAACAGTGATAATTAGAGAGATGAATCCATCCTTGAGACTGGGTCTATCATTGTACTTAGGATATCAACCCTCACTGCTGTAAGAATCAAAACCTACTTCAAGTACTTGGTAAAAAATTGTTTTTCTTTTAATGATCTGTAAGGGAGAAAAACTTGGATTACAAGACTCCTTTCCGTGAAAAGAGGGATGATAGGTTATGGTACACAAGAAAAACAAGGCTGGATGGGCAGACAGAAGCTACAAAATTGGCTTACAAGAGTTGTATTACACAGAGCACTTAGTGATAGTTGCAGATTTCATTAGAGACATAAACATACTTCCTCTCTCCTGCTGTATTGTGTTTACAAAATTATTTGTGAAGCTCTTGGACATGCTTATGCAAGGAATACTGACAGCAGCCTGATCCAAGAGGCTTGTTTTGCTTGTAGCATCTCAATTTTTTAAAAAGCTGGAAAAAGATTAGATGCTATTAATGTATTTCCTCCTTCAAAATTCCCTTTGTTTTATGGCTTTGACATTCTTTTTGTCTTGTTTGTACTTTGGTTCTCTTCCTTTGATTCAAAATTTTGCTTCTTCTCAACTGTCAGTTGACAGTTTTCTTCATTTACATTTTGATCAGTCTCTTTCTCTGTTTTTGTTTCTCATTCCTGTACTTATTTTAGTCTTTACCTTCCTCAGTTTTTTCTTTTGATGTATCTTAACTGTCTCTCAGTGTTTCTCAAATGTCTCTCCTCTTCTGTGCTGCTGACTACTCTGCTGGGAGTGGAAAGAGTACCAGTGAGTTCATTCTTCCAGAACAGCCTAATTTTTTTCCTTGGGGAGAGATCTCCTTTGCTTTGATCTGTGCATTCTCATCTGTTCACTTGAGTTACTTTTCTATCCTCTGCCTAGGTACGTTGAGGATGATGGAAGGAAAGTATTAGAATGTTTCCTACATTAATGGTTAATGCTTACACTTCAATATTTACTGTATTTGAAGGAAAATGTTAGCATCAAGTAGAACATAATTTTAAGAAAGCACTAGTGTTTGAGTACCTCTCATTGTTTCTGTTTTAAATATGGGATGCATTATGAAATTGAGAAAAGTAGGAAGCATGTTACTTGCAAGCAATGTTCAACTCAGAAACAAATGTTAGTACTAGTAGTTATGGTCCATATTGGTCCCATTTTTTTAGACAGCCTATAACAAGGCAAGAGCCAACACTGAATTTATTGACACAGATACTTATTCCTTCTGTGTTCATTTTAAGCAACCTGATGGAAAGAACAAAAACTATCATAAAACATAGCCATAATGTCCAAAATGATGATACTCTACATTTTACAGCATCATGATTAGTTTTATTTCGTATGCATTTAGTGCAAAAACAGGGTGTATGGCACCAACTGCATGTTTTATGCAGGCACCTCCAAAGTGCAGGCATCTGCCTAAAACCGCCTAAGAATTTACTGTTGCTCTGCCAGAAGCTCTTACCCGTACAACAGAGTTGGCAAGATGTAACTTTTGCTCACACATGTTGATGATTTCCTGTTTAAAATGCTGATGTAGGTGAGTGCAAGATAATGTCCCAGGCTTCCCTACAAGCACCAGGAGATTTGCTCTGTAGGGCCAACTGGGCAAGGAAAATTGAAGGGGGCAGTAGGGAGGTGGTAACAGCCAACAGCTATATCAGTTTGAGAAACAAGTGTGGTCTTAGGCAATACAGCTTTGCACTTCCATTTCAGTTAGTATAAAAATCACTGATGCATGAGTGGACCTGGAGGTTTCAGCTTCATAAGCAGAGGAAAAGCATAGTGCTTCCTGATTCTTGCCAAGATTCAAAATTTTCAGTTCATTGATTGTCACTTCAGTTTCTCCCAAAGCGGGTTCTGGAAAGGCCAAAGCTGTTGGACTACCAGGCTTCTCTTTACACTGCACTTAACATGACTACCACCTGTCAGCAGCTGGCATATGGTTCAGATCCCATGCATGGCTCACACATCTCAAAATCAGAGGGATTACAGTATATCGTATCTTTTCTTCCAAGTACTGTCTCACTACAGTAGTTCAAAAGAGCCTGATCTGTTTGCTGGCCTGGGAATATCATTAGGCCATAAGAGTATCCATGTGGCTTTGAAATCCTGTGCTGTCTCTGAAACTGTCTTAAATTAATTCGGGTATTGCAGTCTAACTTTCAAGACGTTCCATTTTTGGAATACAGAAGAGAGCCAACTACTGAAGTGTTCTTTAGTAACACTAAAGGAAAGAAATGCAGTGCAGCAGAGCTGCTGCTCCCCCATTACATGGGATAGGACCATGGTCAACCTGTAGGATGCTGTCATCTGGTCAGGGTAAAAATCAACCCTCTTCAACAATAAATCCATGCAAAGATTACTCATTCTGATTTGCAGACCACTCTTAATAAAAGGTGTTAAGAAAATAATTCTGTAGTAAAAGGTGTTAAGAAAATAATTTTGTGATTTTATCTTCTATTAAAGAAGGACAACAACTTGCACACCTAGATACTTCAAACCCAGAGTCATCAGTTTTGGCAAGCTATTTTATTTTACAAATTTTTAGCGAAAAAAAACCTAGGCTGCAAAACTTAGGGCTTGTTTTATTTTCAGTTTTGCTTGGTAGAACTGACTACCTCTTATCCTTTAAATATTGAAGAAAAGTGTACTTTAAAACTGAATATCTCTCTTACATAAAATGAGCTGTCAACAATCAGTGATAAGTGCAAGTTAGTGGGTTCCTGAAGACCAGAGATAAAGAGATGAAATTACTGTTTTCAGCACAGTGACTGCAGAAACTTCACTGGGCAGCCAGCTCCTCACTGAACCCAGGAGCATGGAGAAGGGAAGAGAGCTATAAACTGAACAAGGAAAGGTCTTAGGAAACATGTATTTGTGGAACTACACCCTAACTCTGCACTTGGAAAATTATGCAAATGAAAACTTCTGTTGGAGGAACTTGAGTAAGATAAGTTTAAATTCAAACGATTAATATAGAAATAATTATTAAATGCTTCCTATGTTCCTTAAAAAAACCACCCAATTTCAATTGCTTTTTAAAAACAGTATTCACTGTGATTTATATAGATGCAGAACAGGTCTACCTGTGAAGATGTGTGACTTGCTAAAATAAGCTTAACTTCACAGAAGGAAAATATTTCTTAAAATCTCCACTGCATCAGTCTTTATTTTGCTTTACCTCTTGAGATGCTGCATCTAAAATTGATCCTGGGAATATCAAAAAGTTTCTTAATATTGGCTTATTTTTAATCACAGCTGGGAATGTCTTAGTGGAAAGTTATGAATAAGAGTCAGAGACTATGACTTCTTTCAGCTCTTGGAGAGAAGTAAATATTGCTTAGTCTGAATCTACTGCATCTAATTTGCAAACTACTTGGGACACTGTATGGCCTGACCCAAGAATTAGAGATGTATTTAATTTTAATTCCTATTAGTTGCATCCTTCATGTTATGTCCTGTGCTGTAGTATTCTTGGAAAACCTAAGTTGGTGAAAGGACTAAGTGTGACTACACTTCTACTTACACTCCTATAACATGCACCAAGGAATGACTCCATCTCTTAAGCCTGTACTTTAATTCAGACTAGGATAGAGTGATTTGATATGTGTACTCATCTTTAATAAGTTGAGAAGAATATGACAAATGCAGAAAGCATGTTAGCTAAAATAAATTACTTCAGTCCCTCCACTGTGAGACAATGTTTTTATAATTAAAGTACAAATATGCAACCATGAGTCACTGTGATGGTACGTTATGTTATTCTGAATTGTAGAGATGACTAAAAAAAATAAGTTTGGGTGTTAGTAGTGTGGACAGGGTCATAAACTACCTAAGTTTTTTACACTGAAAACAACTCTTAAATCCACATGTCAAGAATCAGTTGTGATGAAAATTCTCAGGTTTTGTTTTTAGGAATTTTCTAAGGCATTCAAGCAGGTCCCATATGGTCTATAGCTTTGAATTTTTTCTGGCTTCTTTACTAGTACTATATTGTAATCTGCAGTAACTGAGCTTGTTCTCCCTTCCTTTCTTTATGTATGGTGATTTGCATTAAAGCTGTTTGAAAACTGTTTAATTCAGAACGTCTTACATCTTGCAAGACAGCAATAAAGCAATATTTCATTGGCCCCGAAACTTTCCTTTTCAAATTGCTTGTTTTTCCTGGATTTTCTGTAACAAAGACCGTTCACAAAGACATGCTATAGAGATTGATATGCTTAGATTCAGATCAGTATAGTTCTTAAGTTTCCCCATCAAAGTCAAAGACATTTTTGAAATCGTTCTCACAAAATCCAAATATTAGGTGTGGTTTTTGCCTAGACATACGAGTTTGCCCTGAAAAAATCATTTATCGTCTCTCTAGGCAACCTGTTCCAATGTTTCACTACCCTTGTTTTTAAAAATGTCTTTCTTATATCTCACCTGAATCTGCGCTCTTTTGGTTTAAAACCTTTATCCCTTGTCCTGTAATGACATGGCCTGCTAAAAAGTCTATCCTATAAAGTCCTGTTGTGTGCTGAAAGTCTACGATAAGATCTCCTGAGAGCCTTCAGAACAGTCCCAACTCTCAGCCTGTCCTCACAGGAGAGTTGCGTCATCCCTCTAATCATTTTTGTGGCCTCCTCTGGACTCATTCCAGCAGTTCCTGTGCTGGGACCCCAGAGCTGGATGCAGCACTGCAGGTGGGGTCTCACCAGAGCAGAGCAGAGGGGCAGAATCCCCTCCCTGGCCCTGCCGGCCGCGCTGCTTTGGATGCAGCCCAGGGTGTGACTGATCTTCTGGGCCGTGAGTGCCCATGGCTGGGTCATGTCCAGCCTCTCACCCACCAGAACCTGTAAGTTCCTCTTGGCAGAGCTGCGTCAATCCCTTCCCCTTCCATCCTGTGCTGAGATCAGCAGCTGCCCTGACCCAGGGGTAAGATCTAGTATTTGGCCTTGTTGAACCTCCTGGAGTTCACATGGGACACCTGTCAGTTATGTAACAATGATGTTTTCAGATTATTGGAAATTTGGTGAAATTAGAAAATATCTAATGGGGGGAAAACTGCTAATCAACAGTAGGAAAAACATTGAATTGAACAAAGCATTTGTTTAGTCTGGTATTCAGGGAATTAAAAAGCATGATCTGAACCAAGTTAATGTGGAGCAGCAGGACATGAAGCATTCCCCTTTTGATCTTCTGTGTACCTACTTCAAGCATTTTCCATGTAAACTCTTCCCCACCTTTGTAAAACCCTCCACCCTGTTGAAAGGTGTTTAAAGTGACTAACAGGAAAACTTGAGAGACACTCCCTGTTCCTGGGAAAAAATTCTGGAAGATATGCTAAATAGAAGAAGACAAGAAAACAGAGTTTATAGTATGTGAAATAAAATCCAGAGACAACTCTATCTGTAGTTAGCTGAATTTTTCAAAAGGAGTCTTTACAAAATTATTAACTTATAATACAAGGGTCTTTTAAGAATTTTTATTTAAAAACCACCAACAGAAGAAACCCAGGTCAGTTCTTTTTTGCTATGCACAAAAATAAATCAGAAATCTTGCTATGCATATCATAATGACAATACGTAGCTTCCATTCTTTCACTGAGTTGGAGTTTGGGGTTTTTTTTGTAGGATGTCACATGTGCTTCAGTTTGAAGACAGAAGCAGAAAGGTGAAAGATGCAAGCATGCAGGATGAAGATACTTTTGAGATCTATGATCCACGGAATCCTGTAACTAAGAGGAGAAGAGAAGAAAGCAAGAAGATAATGAGAGAAAAAAAGGAAAGGAGATAAAAGGAGTGTAAAGCCAGCCAGAGCTGCCTTGGAAGTGACTGCAATAAAGCACTGGCTCTTTTGTAAGCTGATCCTAAAAATACCACTGGACAAGTGTGAAAAGGAATCTCTCAAGAACCTGTCGTGCAGTTTTGAAGCAGAGCTATCATTTGTTTCTTAAGTTGTGCAGTCAAATGCTCTCACTGCATTCATTATCCAACCTCTGTAAAGGTTTTTAGAATTATGTATTTAAACAGCTGACTTGATTTGTCTGTGTTTTAATTGCAATAGTCAAAATCACTGTGTAATCAAAAAGTCTGCAACATACTGAATGAGAATTTGTCAGAGTGATGGTGAAGTTAGAAGATGGAAACCCCATCTGCAGGCTTTTAGTATTTTATGAAAGTACAATTTTAATTATTTTCGTTGTTTAAAAGATATATAAACTTTGCCTGCCTGAACCACTCTGACACAGGATTAAGATGATGCAGTACGTTTTAGAATAGTCCCAGCTTTCCTAAAACAAGCTTAAGTTTAATTTGAGAATCTTGCCTCCTTCTTTTGAGATACACATTCCAGTACAGATCCCAGCTTGGGAAACTGGGATAATACATTTTAGATGTGTTATTTCACTATCCATACCACATGAATTAAAAAAGAGAATCTGAATATGCTGTAATGGTTGCTTAAACCACTTGTTGCAATACCAGAAACATCCCTTTGGTAAAACTTTCACTATAAAGTGAAAGTAGTGGGTAATGAAGACTGGTTTGTTAATTAGTCCAGAACAGAAACAAAAGAAAGTGTGATCAGTCATACTAAAAACATAACTCTGCTTTTAACAGTTGTTCTATCATCTAAAATTGAACAGCTCGAGCTTCCAGTTTATATGTTTTTCACATTTTTTACAACCCTGGGTGTTAATATTTTTACAGATAAACAAGAATTTTCATTGCTCCTTCTTTATAGCAGTTCTGGTGCCACAGGTACATGAATTACCCAAATGGGCAGTAGCTAAAGAAGAGTGAACAAGGTCATTAAAAAGTGCCACCAGAGCAGTGTTTCTGCTGATGTTGTTTTTAGAACAAGTCCAGTAAGGTATGGTGTCCTTATCAAGCTGCCACTGCCATATTTCTTGATAGGGCTTGAGGTGTGAGATACATAAACCTGCATTGGTGGGTTAATATGGCCCAAATGTCAGAGGTTAGATTAATACAGACTATAGCTTTAATGCACAGTGCAACCTTTGAGATAAGGAGAAAGCTTGGAGGTGTAAAGTGAGATCCTGTATAAAGCTGTCACTATCCTCCTCTTAGGCTGAGTGAACTATACTGTGCCATGGTGTAAAGAAATTAAGAGGGGTTACATTCCTTAACACAGCCATTCATAAACTAGTGAGTCAAAGTTTTTTAATGATTAAGTCATTTTCTGTCAGGCTGCTCCTGGCAAAGTGAAGAACATCTAATGTCACAGGCTGTTACCTCTATTCATTGTTTTGTTTGAGAAAATCTTAAATCAGTCATTACAGAAAATGAGCATATCAAACCCCCATTCTGGTGGAGATGGAGGGGAGGACAAGGTGGTGAGCATGGGGAAAGCAAAGGCTAGATCTGGAAAGAATCTTAAGCATCAGTTCCAGGACAGTTAGTGCCCCAGAATAGAAAAATGTTCTAGTTACATATTTTTCCTGCAAGCTGAAGTAGGATGCATGAGTCAATAAATGGACAAGTTGACTAACACCCTTCCTAGGTGAATCTTTTCGCCAACTACCTGCAGCAGCTCTGAGTAAGCTGTATGATTCTCAGTTTTAAGCATTAGAGAAGTACAAAGAGGAAACTTAACTTGGGGGTTAGATCTCTGCTCAGTCAGAAGAGGTTTGAGAAGTCTGGACCTTGCATACACAGGACTGGTAACCTGACAAGAACAAGAGAGTAACTATGTTGACATTTTCTTGGTAAGTGTGCATTGAAAATCAGATTACCACAACCAGTCAACTGAGAGTCACTTAGAAATGGGATAAAGTGTCTAAATTTTACTCATTTCACTGAAGCAAAAGTAGTTCTGTATTTCATTTAGGAGACATCTGGAGCAAAGTTAAGAAAAGTTTATGTCAGAAGTACATTCTCAGGTAAAGTCAACACCAAAGATTAAGAACCTCACAGAAAGAAACTGAAATGATGAGGCTTGTCTGAAACAAGTAGTTGGCAGTGTCACAGGTAACTCCCGCTCTGCCACTAACAATCCTGCCTGTTTCTCATCCTGCCAGACTAGCACAATGATTTTAACTCAAACCTATTTCATTCATTATCTGGCATTGCTATAATTACATGAAATGTTGAATGGTACAGCATTGCAGTATTCTTTATAGACTGTGAAATGTGTGTGCTCAAGAGTTACACCTTTTATTTGTCAATATTGAAAATCAAGTGGGAAATAAAATGCGGGCAGATGTCTCCCTCTGTGAAACAGTCATACTGAGCTAGGCTCGCTGAAAACTGAAGGAAGTTGATTTTGTGGCTGAAGAAAGAATTTGTTCTATGTAATGAGATTTTTGACTGATTATATTTTCTTAAATCTTTGTTAAGCATCCTCCATGTCCACCCTTATGGCCACCACCTCACCTGTCTGTATAAACATGAGCATAATCTCTACATAGTTGTAACATACAGCTAGGAACATTTGGCTGTGCACTAGTAATACAAAACCAGTGTTTCAACAGTTGCTTGTGAAGCTTTACTTACTAAAAATTCTAGTTTCGTGCACAGATTGCCCAGCTTGAAGATGCAAACCGCAACACTGATAGGTAATCCCTTCTCTAGACAAGCCAGTGTTTGAAATTGCTGGGCATGCTCTGCTCCCCCACCATCACCACCTGCTTTTTTGATTACTCAGTACATTAAGCTAAAAATGGTATAAGCCCAGACTATGATTGAATTTTGAGTTACATCTACCAAAGCTCTACCGATTTTTAGTGGTGGCTAACCTGCAATTTCAGTACATCAGCTTTGCTACCAACACAGTGGGCCAGTGTTGACAAATGTTCTGTGAGACATCTCCTTCCAGTCATCCCTGCCTTTCTTTTACGATAAGCATTAATGGAGCCTTTCATTTCGTAAGAGGGAATCTTTCATTTCCTAAATGAAATGAAGGGGTGGGGGAAAAATTTTTCATCCTTGCAGATAGCATTATGTTGGTAAAGTCAACATTTTCATTTCCAAACCAGCTGGATTTTGAGTAGATGAGATCCTTCAAGCCACATCTGGTAATAGCAAGATCCTCGAGAAGAGCTTGAAGGCTTGCCTCAAATCCTGTCAGTGATGCCAGCAGCTAGTACAATGTGCCCTTTTTGCACTGGAGCTAAAAAAAACCTGAACTGCAACAGCGCCGGGTTTATTTCTGTCAAATAGCCACTATGCCTAGGCTGCTAGGGGTGTAGTCTGCAATGCCACATTACGTAGCTTTCCCTGAGCTGCTGGCTTCCAGCATGAGCAGATTTGGGAAGAGGTTTTTCTCATACTGTCTCCTTTCCGCAGTAGAAGAGTGTCTGAACTCTAATGGTTAAAATAACTACACACCAATGTTGTCTGCTTTCGTCTAGAGGACTTCAAGTTTGCAAGAGACACAATTATGTTTTGGCAACATAAAAACTAGCTTCAGACAGAAAGCACAGCTCCAGACTCTGCCTCATTCTGGCAGAGATATGTGCATCTGTCATTACTTAAATGATGATGGACTTGGGCTGTTAGAAGATGAGGGGACTTCTTACCTGTGTATTTTCAGTAAAAGATAAGGTACGTCTTTCACTGTAACAAAGAAAAAGTTGATCTTTGAGTGGCTACATTTATAAAGTTCCTGATGACAGATATACAGCACAGAGGATGTAAACTGAAAAGTTTTTGAATGTATCTGATAGCACCCTCCTACCCTATTGGTATAGTAAGTACCAGAAGTTTGCTTCATCCCAGTTTAATGCCATAAAGTGATTCCCTTGGTTATCCTGGGCAGGTGTGCTGCATTGCTTGATAGTCAAAAATTCCTCATGCAAACTGACAAGACACCTTGTACCGACAGGAGGGCTCTCTGATGGATAAGTTCTGGTTTGCAAGGCACCCAGGGCAGGTGGCACACAGGCTGTCAGAGGCCTGTGCACCTCAGCTGCTGTCACAACAAAATACTCCTCTGAATTCATTTTCACAGTACTTTTTTTTAGGAGAATTTCACTTCCACTTCAGTATCCATCACAGATGGGGTTTTCCATTTGATTTTTCACTTCTTTTGGGTTTTTAAGAACCTGCTCACACAGTACAAGTTTCATTTGTAAGTCACAAAGTCACAGATTGGAAGAGTGTGTTTAAAAATCTACTGCACACTTGTTGGAGGTATTTCTTATGCATCTCACACAGACACATAAGAATTGGTTTCTGCCTCCACAGACTTCATCAGCACTTCTCTCGTCATCAAGTTTTCTGTCAGCCTCTATTACAAAGGGCCAGAGAAAGAATTTATGTCCTCCCCCTCCTCAACCTTTTGATAGCTTTTGCATTTATAGCTAGCCTCTGCCCCACTGCCCTCTCCAGCTCTCTGTATGTCTCCTGGCTTCCCAGTGCAGAGCTGGAGAATCTCTAATCCACCAGACAAGTCACACACAAAATCTGAAGCTGTGTTTTATTTTATTACATGCATGCATAGATTCTGTACATACTAAAAATACAAAAAACATGAAGCCAAAGCTTCAGAGAGTAGACTTTATATTTCAACTTCTTTATGTTTTAAACACTTCCTCTATATGTCTTTTTTTTTTAATTATTATTCTTGAAACATATATAAAAATAGCATTATACCCAATGTGGCCACAGAATGAGGATCTGCTGATTGTAACTTACAACTGTTGTCTGATATTACTCCAAAGCAGCACAAGAACCTGAAAGCTAATTTTTTGGGAAAAAAATTAAAGTCTGTTTTTAGAACACAAATTGGTTGGTACTAATAACCTACTCTTAAAGCACTCCTTTTAAAAAGCACAAGAACCCTCCTTAACA
>VYZQ01050456.1:0-51794 GCA_013400655.1 Mystacornis crossleyi
AAAAAAAGATTATTGACATTGCTCTAGTATGAAATGGCATGATTTGTGAGTTTATAGCGTATAGAATATAAATTACAAAAATGCCAGCTCGATGTGAAGTGGATGTGAGGCTGTGCAGCAGAGGTTTGAGCTGCACATCATTAAACTGTATGGCTGAATGAGCTCTGCTATATGAACCGAGGAGGCAAGCAGAGGATTAAGGAAATTGGAAACTATTCCACAAAATGCCGAAGATGAGACAAAGATTCCAAATGAACAAAAGGGACAAGTTATTAATTACAAGAGAGAGAACTAAATGAAATCAGCTCCATCTGGAAAACCAGGAAAACCCTAATAATCAGCATTACTGTGCTTGGCCAGGCTGCCGCAGTGTAATATTCAGAATAACTTTGAATTACATCTGGCCCCAAAGCAAATAGCTCCTGCCAGAATGCCTGCACACATGAATGTCCTTTTTTGTAGCTGGATAACATGCAAATTTGATGGAATATCTCTTTCAAATGAATCCTTGGAAGATATCTGAGAAACTGCAGTGCTTTTACCTTGTTATACTACTTGGTACACGTACATATAGTGAAGGTAAGGAGGAAACAGCCTACTGATCCACTGTTGGCATGTGTGATGTTGTCATGTTCAAATGAATCTCTCCTCACTGCTTACACAGGTGAAAGGGCTGCACGGCCACCTCCCTTCCCTGGGGAATCGAAGAGGTGTTATCCTGCTATTGAGGCAGCCCCACGCTCACACCTTCCTGTGCTTTTTTCTCTCCTCCTCCAGAGACACCTCTCTGGACCTGGTAGAATTCAATCCTTGGTGTCTGCTAGAGCTGTTTTATTACTTAAGTAGAAAGTCTGGCTCAACAGTGACCTCTTTGACTGAGTGCAGAAAGGAAATTAGGAGCTTCAAAGGTTCTTTCTGCAGTCGGGCACCAGGAGGAGAGCCCTGGTCATTGCTAAAGTCTAAGCAGTGACAGGGTAAAAATGTAGAGACAACACAGTGACTGGGCTCTGGAAGAGAGAGGTTGTGGAGCCTCCTTCTCTGGAGATATTCAAAAGTTCTTTGGACACAGTCCTGAGTAACGTGCTCCAGGGGACCCTGCTTGAGCAGGGAGTTTGGACCAGGTGATCTCCAGTGACTCCTTCCAGCCTTACCCATTCTGTGATTCTATGATACTTGGGAGCACTGACAGATATCCTGGTTCCTATGCTTCATCTACTTTGGTTTTCACTTTCTTTTCCCTGTTGTATTGAAGTTATAGGAAAATTAACTTGGGTGAAAACACATTTGGCCTTGAGATTTTTACTATCCATGGGCTCAAACTCTTGTCCAGGAGTGAATCTGATATAGCTAACAAGTCCTGAACCAGCTAACATCTGCATAATGTGGTCAGCATCATCAACACTGCAAATGGGGATTTATTGCGGGTTTTAATTTTAAATAATCTGGTTTATTGGAGAAGTTAAATTCAGTTAAATCAACCTTCAGTGGTTGAGGCTCCTGTAGTTTGGTGTTCCCTTGTTCCAAGAGTCACCCTTCAGTCAGCAGAGGAGGTGCAATAACATCCAACACAGTCTGAGCTGTTCCCGTACTAACTGGTGGCTGCGACAGAAACCAAACACACATGGAAAAGAGTGGAAAAGGACAGAAGTAAAACGAATATTAATTTTCCATGGAGCAACAGGAGCACTGAAGAAAGAGCAAGTGGGTATACCAGGTTTTCCATGGATAGCTGACCATCCTTACACGATTCAGAACGAGACAGTTCATAATCAAGTCAAGCTGTCCTGGTTTAAGCATGTGAACACAGGGAGGAATGTACTAGTGTATTCAGTCAAATTGTGCGTGAAGTAAACATGAAATCGTACAGAAATTGTTAATGTAAATTCCTTCTTTGAATAAGATGATCTCTAGTGGATTGCAGTAAATCCTCATGTCCTGTAAGCATTCACACCTGCACTCACACAGTCCAAAAAGCACTGAGTGCTCCCTCTCAGTCAGAATGGTTTCATGTGCTCCTGCTAGGGAGTTTGGGATGGTGCAAAAATCAGTCCCTGCTATTCCATGGGAAAAAAAAAAGGAAACTTTAAAAATATTTGTTTAACTCACTGCAGCAGTTCTGGTATGCTGCCACTCCGTTCGTTTAGCCTGATATAAACTAAGTTATTTTCTCATGAAAGTATTTCTTGGTGGCCACCAGTGTTGCTCATCATCTGTGATGGGCGAAGCGAGCGGTCCAACTCCTTCCCTGCAAGACACCACACCAGGCAAGGCTCCTGGTCAGCACAGGTTTGTTCATGTTTTGGGAGAGGTGCTTTTAAGCTTTGATGTTGCTGCCCCGTGATCATGGCGGTGAGGAGGTGGGTGAATGGTCCTGACTCATAGATGGGCAAAACTCTGTGGTTTCAGCTGACATTCCCCTTGGATTTTTGGGGGTTTTTTTTTGTGCTGTTGGAAACCAGCAACTTAGAGAGAAATAGCAAAAGAGTGTTCATGGGACAGACCTCTTCCTTACACACTTTGCTGAAGGTGGCCACCACTAAAACCAGTCCCTTTTACATGTACAGGAACCAGTGCTACAGAAGCCATAAGGTACCAGCACACAGCTGAGCCCTCTCCGACACAGAAACACACCTAACACCATGAGCTTCCTTTAGTTCTGCGGGCCAGGCTGTGTATAAATCCTGCTCTTAAATCAAGTTTTCAAGAAGCCAAAGCACAGTGTGGGCCACTCCACAAGCAGAGCTGACCTGCTAAACTCCGCGAGAGCAACAGCTGCTCCAGCAATGTAAGTGGGAATAAAAACTGCTGAGATTTGCAAAACTTTATGTGGTTGTCTTTGGTTTTCTTGGCTGGTAATGCAAGAAGAAAACAATAACATTTGAGTCATCTGAACCAATAATAATAGTAGTAATAATAATAATAATAATAATAATAGGATTTCAAAGGTTTTATTTTGTGTGAGTCCTGCTAATATTGACTTGCCCTTCGAAATGATTCTTCTGAAAATAATAGAGCCTCTTTCTTTTCAGTGGGGGTTGGGACCAGATTAATTTGTCATCTCCCTTCTAAAAAGAGAGGAAAAAACCAGGCAAACACCATTTTGACTTCTGGAATTTATCATTTGTGCTCAGGTCTCTCTGTAGAGTTGACAATCAGCATTTCAAAGGTTTCAGACTTCTCTTCTTAAAACTTATTAATAAATGATACTTAATAGTCAGTTCCCTTGACAATTAAACATTGCACATCCCATCAGAACTAGGGGCTTCCATGCCACTGGAAACACTTCTGCTTATATTGAATGATTCTTCTTTTCCGCTGTATTCAGACAATACAGGTTTGGAAACACACACAAAAAAATTCTGGTAGGAATCCAAACCCCCCAGGCCTGGGATTTGTCTAATAGTTTGCTATTAAAGGGTTCTTTGGCTGGAAAGAAGTACCAGACAGTACTTCCCTTGTTCTAGTTCTCTGTTTATTTTTTTTCTGTTTTCTTTTTCTTTTAATTTGGTATTTGATTCCTCAGCACGAACTTGCCGTGAGGATGATGGAAGCTCCAGGGGAGGACACAGGTTACCAGCTTCTCGAAGCTTGCACTGATTTATTGCAGAAGCTGTTCCTTTCCCAACACCTCCCAGGCAAAGCAAAATAACAACAGTATGAACAACAGTAACAATAACAACAATAAAAACATTCAAATCAGTAATTTTTCCATTTAGGTCCAAATCACCTCTTGAAAGATGCAGCAGAGCATTTTAGCTTGTATGGAAAAGACTCAAAATGGTGTCAGGAACTGTCAGTCTCAGTCCTTTGCTGTTCTTGCCTTCTGCTGGGTGCAGGAGTGACAGGGACGCTCTGATTTCCCGGCAGCACAGGGTGATTACCCAGCACTGAAGGCAGTCGGTGCAATTAGTGCGAATTAGGGCAGGCCCAGAGCTGTGCCTTGGCTCCTGCGGCCGGTCCCAGAGGGACACCGGCTGCTTTAGGGGCCTGCTGCAGAACTGGCTCATCAAGCAAGCCAGATAGTTCACTCGCATTTATTTAGCATGACTGCACCAATTTACCGCAGCTGAATAGCTGGCCCACAGCGTGCACATGTTCCTAGATGGTTAAAAGTCACTCTTCATATTTCCCTTCCTGTTCAAGAGCTCCAAGGCTGCATATTTCAGTAGTGCTTCTGGAAAGTAGCTATTGTTTTTATCTTTTCAGTGGTTTAGTTGTGAAATTCATGCTTGGAGGAGGGGTGGGGGCAAGTCCCAGAGCAGCCGACGGAGGTAAATAGCATTTCCTCTGTCCTAATTCTTTTCTTCTGTCACTTCTGTGCCGTTGTAACTCCCTGAGAATCCATCTCCATGCCTTAAACAGCAGATATTCACTGACACCCTTGTAGAGTACTGATTAGATGAAAACAGTATGTCAGATTTAAGGCTGGAAGTGAATCAAGGCCATTTGTCTAATCAGCTTCTCTTTTCCTTCACCAACACAGAAATCAGAGTAGAAAGCATCTTCCTCATTAACGAAGGGTAATGGAGACCAAAACCAAATTTAGAGAGGAGAGAGGAAAAGTATATTCCCTCAGTTAATAACCTTAGCTAATGCAACTGGTTTAACTTAATAGAAGTCAGTTGTAGAACTGGGCTCTGAATCTTTTCCTCATTGCATGGCTTGGCCTAACAGGGAGCCCAAGGGTTAACAGCACAACTGCTGGTCCCCTTTGTATATATCTGTATGACCATAAGTAATGCATATTTTGAGCAACTGCATCCAAAATGAGCAGATTTGTGAGAGGAGATGGATCACTCACAGAGCAGAACAGGAAGAGCCCTCAGCTGTCTTCCAAAAGCATGGGGTGGTTGTTTCCTAGGTCCTAGTGCCTTTCCCAGTGTATCCCGAGGCTCGAACACTTAATCAGCGTGATTATCATCACACAAATGCTGCCAGAGAGTTCGATTTGCACAATTACTTCTTCACTAAATGAATAACCTTTCCAAAACCCCATGATGCTGGAGCCTCTGTCATAATTCTTCTGCATTTTGGACGGCTTTTCTGCCTGCTTGGGGTTTGGCGCTTGTGTAAAGAGGTGTAATAAGAAAAGTTACTCACAGGAGAGTGTAAGATAAAGCAGGCAGCTCAGCCTGATTTAACAAAAGCCTCATCCTCCTGGGGCCAAAGCCTGGCCATGGTATGAGCAGATGCAGCAGCTCCTATTGCTCTTTCAGGGGGAACTGATCTGCTTAGAACAGGGGAGGGATTTTATTCCGGGTGAGCAGATGTTTTGTTGAAGTGGTGTAAGCAGCACGGAACTGTGCTGGGTCTATGTATTTCCTTCATCCTTGGATCTCAGTGGGTGCATGGCTGCTGCCTTGCGACAGCTTCCTTTGTTGGCATGATCGAGGCCAAATTCTGTGTGAGTCCACCGTGTCTCACACCCCGAGAAGGTCCCTACTGGTGTAACAACAGTCCAGGCTGAGATTTATGGGGGTATCTCAGAAGCAGCTTCCCAAAGCATCCCTTTGGGCTCAGTGAACAGCTGACAACCCGGGAGTGACTCAGCTGAGCCCCCGGTCTTGGTTTCCTAGCACGGGTTCTCTTCATCCCTCTTTGCAGGTGGGATGGGGGAGCCCAGCTTCCCTACACCTCCAGAACCAGGGCTGAGCCCAGGGGCACTCTGGTGTTTTTTGCACACCCTTTCCCAGAGCTCCACCTCTGCTGCAACGGCTTCACAAGCCATGTGTAAGTGTCTGTGCCTTTTCTCTGTGCCAATTTATTCTTGAATGCCACCAGAATATAGCACCAAGCCTTCTAAGGAGCCTAGGGCCTTCTCTCTCTCCCTTTAGAGCCCTAGTTCTTGGCTTCTTCTCTGAATCACAAAACATCCCTTTCCCTGCAGCCAACTCACTGCTCTTTCTCCTGTTTCTTCTCAATTTCTCTCTCTCTTTCTTTTAAATAGTTGGCAGGAGGCCATTTCTTTCCTAACTTCCAGTCATTTTTGCCAGGTGACCCTGTGAGTAATCTCCCCCCAAAAATAAGCGAAGGCCTAGTTAAACGACCACTTCTGGCAGGAAGGATATTCCTCTTTTGAACCCCCTCATTATTCTCTCCAGTGGGTCTCTCAGGCAAACAACACGAAATCCGGATTGCCCGCGTCCCCAGACCAGACACAGCTCTGTGGCACACGCACATGGTTCTTATTTCCCCCCCAGTGAATGGCTCTGGGAAGAAGTTAACCTCTTGAGGCCAGGAAAAAGGCAGCAGAAGACTTAATAGCTTCAGTGATTCACACACAATATTCCATGAAATGGCATGGCAATTGCCTTTATTTTCCAGAGTCACGCACAGCAAGTATTATTTTTTTTGGTCAAGTTTAACCCAACAGGCATTTTAAATGTCACGGTTTATATCCTAGATGAATTTCACTTGGGATTGCTGTTGCTAAAACAGACCATATTGTGGCATCAATGTTTAATCAGGCTGTTCCCTCAAACTCAGCAGGGAGTTCTGCCTGAGATCTGGTGGTATAAATCGTCAAGTTTTGCTGTTAACAATTTTTGTTACTTATTTTATGTCTCTTTGTGAAAAAGAAGGGAAGATAAAAGGAGAGGGAGAGAGTTTAACTGAAAAATGAAATATTACAACCTTTCTGATTAAATCTGTCTACTCTACATCTGTGAAAATGCAGCATCAGCTCCCTTTGGAATTCAGTTTGTTTCTCCTCCCAGTGCTTAGATGCCCGAATTTGGTACTCCTGACACTTGTTCAGTGAGGAGCTGGATGCTTGAGCCCAAACTGTGGTGCGTGGACCACGTGGGGTATCTGTAGACTGCTCCTTCACCATCATCTTTCTGACCATGTAATGCCAGCATCTGCTCCATTTTCCAGCACGAGGAACACTCCCTGAATCTCCCAGCCCCACCTAACCCTTTGTTCTGGATGTGGTTCAAGTCTGCACAGAGTGTATCAGTGCATTGTTTTCATGGGCAGCTGGAAAACCTCAGGAATGAATGGAAACAGACGGTTACAGACCAGCTAAATTGCAATCTCTCCTCTCAGCAGGAAAGGACTCCAGTTAGGGTGCCTTCCCAAAACAAGAGTGGGATGAACACTACTGGGAATTCCGGGGACGGGGGGCAGGGGTGTAAAAAGGAGAATAGAGACAAGGAAAGGTTTATTCACCAGACAAACTGTGGGGTATGGTCGGGGAGTGAGGTGACATCCTGACATCTGATCGTAATGCTGGTGTCAGTGCATGGCATCGGGTTTCCTTTTTGTCCCTCCTCAACAGGACATCGGACTCTTTTACACATGGATTGTGCCATTGATTTCAGTAGGATTTTGCCAGGCACTGGCACTGTGGGCCCAATGATGCTGCTTCTGTCCCAGTTCTATTCAGCCCAACAGGAACACAAGAGACAGACTGTGCCCACTGGTGAGCCCAAACTCACACAAACGGAGGTGGAGGTTGTTACAGCACAGTTTCCCTGAGCAAACCTATGTCAGATCAGGTAGTAGTAAAAGCCAGTCGTAAGGGTGAGAGTATTTGAGAAGGCAAAGCCACATATCTTGTGAGGTGCACCTCGTAAGGTGAGAAATGCACCTTATAAAGAACACGAAGTGCCAAAAAAGAATAGGTGAATCATGAGAATATTTTCTCTACAAATCCAACTTGAGATATTACAGCTGAGCAGTTCAAGCTTTGGAAGTGGTTGTAAACCTGATGGTGGGCTGAATGTTCACCCTGGCATCCTTCTCTTTACCAAGGATCACTGTGATATTTGGTGGAGAAAATGAAGAACAGCACTGGCTCTAAACATGCTCTGGCAGAGGCAGAGAGCGGGCAGAAGACTTGACATCTCCTGGAATGGTACTACTTACTTCCACCACCATCATCACCCATCTAAGGTCTTCCCTGCCTTTCTCAGACTCCTGCAGGAGGTGTGCATTTCTTGTGGCAGCTGTGTCAGAGGCAGGGAAAGCCCTGACTGGCCCTGAAAGCCTCATGCAAAGCCCTGACTGGCCCTGAAAGCCTCATGCAAAGCTCAGTCAAGGCTGCAGAAGATTATTCTGTGGTCAGCGGGTTTGGTATCAGTTGTTCCTAAAACTTTCTCAGCAACAACAAGGTGTAAGAGATCGTGACTGCTCCCCCCCTTACCCAAGGTTTGGCTCTGCTAACAACGAGGCAGACAAACAACTGAGAAACCTTCCAGAGGCCAGATGTGAATGCAATTGTTAAAATACTGCCTGGGTCACTGGCTGCAACTTCAGCATTTTTGGAAATTTGTTTTTGTACCAATGTCAAAGGCACTGGGGCTCTCTGCTTGCATCAGTACAAATCTGGATTAATGCAGTTAAAGCCAGCAGAGTTGTATCTGTGCAAAAGCAGTTAAAATGGGCTCAGAATCAGACTCAGAAATTTACCCTTGTGTCACTTAGTAAGACATATTTCTTTTGGCTTCCATTTAGATTTGGTCCTTAAGGAGCCTGTCATAAGAGATATATGGTCTGGGCAAGAGGCCAATTTACCGTCTGGAAGAAACAGCAGGGCTTGCATCGAAGTAGAGAACAGAGTAAAATGAGCTTTTGACTATTATTTTGTAATTTCGTAAATATTTGTGATTTTGAATTATTCAGTAAGGTTCCCACTATGCCACGACATGATGGAAAGACCTTGTCATCTATAGAGTGTGGGGAGAAACCTATTTACAGTGATCTTTGAAACAGCTGCCGTGAGATCTTACACTTCCTGGCATGTCACAGCTTAAAAATTTCTAGATAATTGCATCTGCTTTCTTAGCCAGGGAGATAAGATGCCTCTGCAGCAGTGCTTTTAAGCCATTGCTTCATCACAGCAGAAAGTTAATGCAATCCTCTCTCCACCTACTCCAAGTTCACAGCTAAATTCCCATTGCTACCAGGGCTTGACACTGGGGTCGGCTACTAAGAGCCCATTTGTGCAATATTACCATCACCTAACCATTCATTCGGTCACTGGACGCCAGCTGATTTTCCAGATCCCAGGCTTTCAGACTCCTGGAATTCATTAGGGGCAGTCCATTGGCCCAGGTGAAGCAGCAGCAGGCAGCAGAGACGTACATGGGTTTTGCAGATGGGTGTTCTTGTTACAGCGGTGTAGGAAATTCACAAAACCAAGTATTTTCAGAAATAAATGTTTTGGAAATACTGCTTCAGATCTGGTTGAAAACCAAAAGAATGGTTTTTATATATAATTACAGGAAAATCTAGTGTAAGTGACAGTTTCCAAGCACCTTCTGTCCTGTAGGGGAATTTGCTAAATGTTTATACCCAAACTAGACTTCTGAGCACCCTGGGGCATTTTAAGCTGCAAAGAATTCACACTCAAACGAGGAAAGGAAAAAACTGTGTTGCCTGTTAAAGAGGCCAGTTGCAGAGGGGTCAGAAGGAGGTGCAATACTGAGTTCAGTCGTGCATTCAGGTCTGTGGTCTGAAAGAATAACTTCTGCCCCTCCAACCTCACTTCAGAGTAAGGCTACATCTGCTCCATGGTGATAATTAAACCCATGTAAACTTAATTTGCCTTCACCAATGTCAGCTGTTACAGCAAAGTGAAGCCACTTAGGTGTTGATAATGTTTTGAATTAAATCAAACCACTAGAAGCTACATTTAGATCTATTTAAGGTTAAATTTTATTTACATTGTACCAGTGTAACTGGATTGATTTTTAAATCAAATTTAACCTTACCAGGGAAATTTTCTTAGTGTAGAGTAGTCTTCTCAGTGAGGGACCTTGCCTCTGGAGACACCATGTAACATGCTTTTGTTTATAGTTCTCACTGACTATAATGATGTGGTTGAACCAAAAAAACCAGCCAAGGCTGGATGTCCATGCAGGATGTACCACTTTCAATCTTTCAGGACCCTGACAGTAGTTTTAAGAGACTTAGTTGGCTTTTGCAATTTTCTGGGGTGAAAAAAGAGGTAATACTTAATTATCAGCAATTTTGAAAATGGTTGAGGTTTGTGGATACAGAAAAAGCTGCAAGCAGGAACATTTCTTGCTTCTTTCTAATCCCGTGAGAAATTTCTGTTTCTCACAGAAGCTATCAGTAGAGTTTGTAAAGTATGGACACCTGCTAACATTGTGTATAGTACAGTAGAGAAATGTTTTGACAGTGATGTTGCAGGACTTCAGCCAATGATCCCTAAGGGGTGGCTGATCCTTTGACCAATCACACTATGAAAAAAAAGTCTGTAAGAGAGTTGTAAAATAATTAAATAAAACTCAATCAAGCAGCACAGTCCTGCCTGCTGCATCTTTCTCTCCTCAGCTCTGCTCAGGAAACAGCGATACACGCAACAACAGAGGTTGACGGCCTGAAGCAGAGCAATAGATGAAAGAGAAAGGATGCTGGCAGCCGGAAAGGCCCTTCTTTAGAGAATGAGGAGGGGCAGGGATGATGGAAGGGGTTAATTCTCTAAGAAAGATAATTTGCATTGCTGCACACTTTATTCTTTTGTTTTTGGTCGAGCTCTCTGTGCTGACTTCTTTGGGGCGTTATTGGCTCTGCTTCTTTGACAGAACAAAGAGCCTTTGTTGTCCATCAAAGACCATTGCAACCCATCCAGATACCCGAGGCCCCAGGAGGGGGAGGTGGACATGGAGGAGCTGCCTGTGTTCCTTCCTCCACAAACAACATCAACAAAATTATTGGAAGCGTTTGCAGCATTATTGAAATATTTTCAAGGGACATGTTCTTCAGCATTTATACAAGTGCTGATAGTGATGTTACTACTGTCTTAGTGATTTCTAAGGCCTGGGAGCCTACCTTGTGTTTCTGAAAGTCTGGCAAGTGAGTCTAAGCACAGATAATTTGGGATTAAGTTGTTCACAGAGGATTTTGCACCTGATCATTACTGTCTTGTGTGCTGGGGAATTTAAGAGTCTCCCTGTACTGTGTTGTCTCAGGATCAGAGATGTGAGAACACGTCAAACCTTTGGTGGAATGAAGGTATGTTTTAAAGATAAAGGTCTCAATTTGTTCTACTTAATTGCAGAGAATTTGGAACCTGCTGATGTTGGACTCCTGTCATAATCCATGGTGAAGGGTGGAAGCATCCCTCTTCCCTTCCAAAGACAGTGTATCCCATCTAACCTCTACATCCTTCCTTTACTTCTGATGACTGCCTAAAGAGTCTAAAACTCTTTGGCTCCAAACTTAGCAATAGCCACCGGACCCTGCAAATTGTGTATTATGAATCCAGCCATAAACATCTCAAAGCCTTCTTAAGGTTTTATAACTACCTGGAGGCTATAGGAGCAGCTCATGCATCTGTGTATGTACACATCTGGATGAAGGAGGATTCACTGCAGGATTTGGGCCCTGAGGAGAAAAATCAAGCAGCAGGTAACTTTCTTTTACTTTCTTCATTGTCCTAAAATTAAAAACCCACCACAAGAACACAAATGCAATAAAGAAAACTTACCTAAAATTCAGGCAGATAAAACCAATTGAAAAAAGATTTAAAAAAACCCCTCAAGATAATAAATAAATATTCATGAAAATATTCAAAAGCTCATATGTCTTCACTAGTCATCACTGGAGGGAAATATTAATTTGAAATAATAATAAAAAACCTTGACAAGGCTGTAAAAAGAGCAAGAGGAGGAACATCACACCCTCTGCTCCCACAGCTGATGCATGGCTGAACTGTGGCCAAGGGTTTCCCCTCTAGCTCAGCCTCCCCTTGAGATTTAAACTGTGTGGGTTTCAAATGTGCAGACCTGCCTCAAACCTAACAAAACATCCCTTCCGTCTGAGTTTTTGCTTTTATTCTCACCCCAGCAGCACAGGAAAATAAAAAGGAGTGCTAATCTATCCTACAGTTTCCCGAGCAAGGACTCTGGGCAGGGGTTTGTGAGTATATTTGACAGATGTACGAGCAGATGGTGAGGGACACTCCCTGAGAGCAGCCTATTCCCAGGCCTCCATGTCCAAAAAAATATCTTTTCACGGATAATGTGATTTTCAGAGGGAAGAAATACAGTACTCACATCTCACGCCAGAACTTCTCGGTCATTTCTTGAATGCACAAGGGTTGTGTGGAAATGCTTGTCTTCAGAAAAGAGCTGGCTGGGGCCCATAAGCCACAGGGCTTGACCTGACCCTCACAAACCCCAAATTTGCAGCCCAACAGCTCCGTCTGGCAAGCTTCTCCGTGGCTGCATGGCTACAACCGGCAGCTGAATCGGGATCACCTGGTGTTTGCATTGGGTGTGACACATTAGTCCTGTTTGGCCTCTGCCAGAATGTGCTGTGCAAAATAACACATCCTGGGAATTATCCCTTTAACGCACACATTTCTGTCCAGCCCACACGCTGGGGCACCTCGTGCCAGAGCAGGGTGTGCTCGTTAAATGTCAGCGAGCGCCTGCTGAACCCCAACACTGCACCAATGCTGTGAAACAGAGCCAGTGGGCTGGGGAATCTGACACAAAAAGCTGCTTTTCTGATCAAATGGGGCAGAAGCTAGAAGAGGTTTTGTGATTTATCCTATCCCTGGCTGCATGTTTTTAGCTGCGAATTAGCTGCATCTCCCCTTTTCTTGTGGGGAGGATTCACGTCAGACACTGCTGCTGCCTTGCTGCGAGCTCTTGGCCTCTCCACATCACTTTGCCCAGGGGATTTGTCCTTCATACGTTTAATTACACCATGGTGGGACAAAACCCTTCAGCCCGTGTTGTCAGAGCCCTCGGCCAGGTGGTTTTGGAGTCCCCAAAGCTGGGGCCTGCCGCAGCAGCCATGCCCACGGGGTGCAGGAGATGGATGGGCAAGGGGTTCCATTAGTAAGAAAGAGTCCCAAAAGCTTCGGCTCGGGGCAGAGCGAGAGAGGGGGTTTGGGGCTCCCGCGGCGAAACGTGGCGGGAGCTCGCCCAGGGAGAGGCGCGAGAGGAGGAACAAAAGGCGATGGCTTCCCTCAACCCAGCTCCCCGCACTAGCCTCAGCGTCCCCCCGCGAGGCACCGGAGAAGCCAGGGAGGAAAGGCCGCTGCCGGCCGGGACCCCGCGGCGGGGCCGGTGCCCCCGGGCGTCCTGAGGGGCGAATGTGCCGCAGGAAGCGCTGCTTCCCCCGGGACGAGCCCGGGGGCTCCGCCGGGGACGCGGGGGTGCTGTCGGGCTGCTCCGGCTGCAGCGCGGTTGTTAACGGGACCTCAGCCGGGAGAGACCCTCCCGCCCCTGCGCTCCCCCCGCCCCGCCGGGAGACTGAACTGCGGCAGGGGCGGCTGCAGCCCAGGGGAGGCGGGGATGGCGCTGCCCCGGGAAGGGGAGTCGCTGCGGGGGGAGGCCGTACCGGAGGGGCAGCGCTGCCGGGCACCTCCGGAGCGGAGGACGAGGCGCGGAGCGGCAGCACCGGGGAAGCGGCGCGGGCGGGGCGAGGCGGCGGCCGCGGGGGAAAGCGGCTCGAATGGGGAGCGGGAGGTAATGGAGGCAGGGCCAGGGCGGGGGGTGAAGGCACGCCCCGGGGTGGGCTGAGGGGACACGGCGGGAGCCCTTCCCGCCTCCCCGCGGGGCGGAGGCGGTGGTGGTGGCGGTGGAGGGGGCACCCTGTGCTCGGCCCGGCGGTGGCTCCGGTGCCCAGGCGGGAGGAGGTTCCCTCTGCCCGGAGGGCGAGTGCGGGATCGCTCCGCCGGAGCCGTGCCCGGGGCGGTGAGTGCCGAGATGCTGGGAGCCGTGTGGGAGGGATGGCCGTAGCCCGGGCGTTGGGGGCCGCCTGAGCCCGGGTTCCCCTCTCGGAGGCGTCGCCTTCTCGGCGTGCTCCAAGTCAACCCTAAGATTGCTTAAGAAGCATCAGCCTCGGCGAGGGCACCAGGTAGCGGTACCGCCGCCCGGGCTGAGTCTCCCCAAGGGGCTGACCGTGCCCCGGTGCCCATGGAAAGGGCACTCCGAGCAGCGTGTGCGCCCGTCTGCCGCCGTGGGGCTAAGGATCCCGCGGAGAAACAGACGCTCAATGGCTTCAGCTCACCCTGGCTGAGGAAACGATGCACCCAGGGCGAGATGAAATGATTTAACGCGCCCCCCCCCGTTCCCCTTTTGTGTCCCTGTGCAGGAGCGTGGACTGCTCTGCTGATGTTTCGGAGTTGAGGTAATGGCAGAAGTCAGTCTGTGGGGCACGGCCGGAGGTCCGGAGCACGGTCTGAAGGCTGCAGAGCGCCCGTGATCTGCGCCGGGATGGGGAACAGCGGCTCGGCCGTGAAGGTCTGCACGGATCACCAAGGGGGCATCAACTGGCTGAGCCTGAGCCCCGACGGGCAGCGGCTGCTCACGGGCAGCGAGGACGGTACCGCGCGGCTCTGGAGCACCGCCGACAGCCAGTGCCACGGACACTTCCAAGGTACGGCAGCTGCTCTTCGCCTGCGGTTTGGGTCTGAAGCATGGCACAGGCCACACAGCGTGTTCTGGTCTCCTTCAGTCCCTGCCGGGCAGCCACAATCACGCCGGTTTTGCTTTGGTGTTTATTTCAGCAACGTTAAGCAGGAGCTGTTTCAACCCAAATGTAGTGGTACCAAAACCAGTTAAAACCAAAAACAGGTTCCAGCACTACTGAATGCACGGATCCTTTTATCTCAGGGTGTGTGAAGTTGTTTAACTTATGTCCATTTCTGGAAGCCCTGTTTTACACTGTGAAAAAATCCTGACTTTTTGTTATTCTCTCCCTGCCCCCCTCCTTTTTTTTTTTTTTATTTGGGTCCCTATAATCATCTCATTTCCAGGTGGTCTTTATTTAGAACCTCTTGACCCAGAAGTCTGGAAAGGAACCTTGCTAAATAGGCCACTTTTGTTTTCCCTCCTCATTTGTGCACAGAAATGTTAACTGCTGGGCCTTTTCAATTTCAATTCATTTTGCATCTTAAACAAAATTTATTATCCTTAGACTAGCATATCAGTAATTGAAAAGAAAAAAACCTCAGTAGACAGGGTGGTCGTGCAAGAGTCTAGATATGGGTTGAAGATGTTCATATTCCCACTCATGTTCTTTTCATACAGAAAAAAATAAAGCTGTTAAATTTGGAATTTCTAATGTATTTTTCTTCCAAAAAAGAAATCACATTGCTGTGATTTCCTTGTTTGTTTGCTTGCTTACTTGTTTTTCACTATGGAGTATTGTCTTTTTTATCCACATCCTGCCATGATTCTAGCTTCTGGAAAACTCACTGCATTTGCTTTAGGCTTAGAAATCCCTTTAAACCACTAATTAACTTTTAACTCGAAAGAGAAATGTATTGGATAGCATTCATTATTATGGAATCTGCCAGCAGTGCCAGTGTTTGGGGTAAACTCTGAAGAAGGTTGGCTGGGTGGTTTGTGAACTGTCAGTCGAGTCGGATAATTGTATGTATTTTATGCTTATGCACACACACAGTTGTTGTGTCAATTTGTCAATTTTAATTTAACAAGCTATAATTACTGATAAACCTGTATCTCTAGTCCAGTTTCAAGCTCCACCACAGCACAACCAGCAGATTTGTGTGGTGGCTGCTTTTGGCCAGACCAGCACCAGACCTTGTCTACCACAGGGGGTTTTGGCACGTGTGTGGGTCGGGTATTACTGATGGTTAAAATCTGACGGGCAGACTCTGGTGCAGCAACCAAGATGCTGTTTTCATCTTGGAGCCAGATTACAAGATGCTGTGAGAAAAATCCCAGTGATTGAAACCTGATCCATTCAGGCTGCTTTGCAGAAAGTTTCATAAATATGGGAGAACGAGTGTAGCTTTGCTTATGGCCCTGGTGATCTGTTTAATTTTTGGCATCTGATGAATTTGCTTTAGAGGAAGCAAACCATATGTTTGTAATGTGGATTCTGGTTTGCTTTTGAACTACAGGAGTTGTAGTGAGATCTGTTTTTTGCAGTCAGTGAAACAGTGTTTTACTGGGCAGTCTTCTTTCCCTCAGTTTTTTACCGTCTCTTTATTTTACAACATTCTGTTTTTCTAATACTTTTGTCCATCTGTCTCTTCTTTAATCACATTTGTCCTTCTTAGTTTTTTTTTTCCCCCTCAAAGGATAGTATTTAAGTCACAGTAGGGCCCACCAACTTCAACCATAAGTGTCACTCTTGTAACAGTGACTTAAGAGGAAGCTGTTCTGCTCCCGAAAGCTTACAGTCTAAATGTTAAAACAGAAGAGTGCAAAGTAATAGTAGTCCAACGATTAGATAAGTGACAGCAATTTCACACAAGAGATCTTGCATGAAGCTGGGACTTGAATCCTAAGGTGATTTTTAAATGTGCTGCATTTATTGCTACAATAGAAAAATGACACGTCTTGCTAAGCAACATCAAAAGCTTGAGGTGGTAATATTGCTGCCTCTCCTCTGGCACTGCCTTGTTTGTCAGTGGGACATTTTTAGAGCAGTGGTTGTGTCTTTTTTTATCGTAACTGTAGAAGCCCTGTGTACTCTGAATATTGTATAAAAAATCGTGCTCTTATTCTCTCTTTCTGTGTAATTTCCTTGAAGGTATTCTGATATTTAGAAAATTGTGATGTTTATTCTGTCTTATTCTATACTACGTTATTAGTCATGGTGGGGGAAAGTATTGGCTGACTATTTACCTGATATGGTTTTTTGTTTGCTTTTCATTCTGCCTGGACAATGAAATTAAACTTGCTGGTAAGTCTCAGGTCATTTTTTCAGTTTCATGCTTTGATTTATGACTGTTTGTGTCCTGACAATCAATGGGCTGGGTTGAAATGCAGCCTTTTTCTCCCTGATTTCAGAAGAAGGAAGGAAAAGCATTTTTTAATTAAAAAATAAGCTAGTTTTTTACTGGTTTCAAACTGAGTTTTATTATATTGATATTAGTTTAGCTCATTACATTTTTATAATACTGTTTGATTTACCTGGTGGGTGGAATTGTGCTCTTTTAGTCTTCCACTTCATCCTGATATTAGTGAACTTTTCTGCTGTGACTTGAAATGGTTGTGCTTTCCACAAATCCTTAAACGTGAAGAGCACAGTGGTGCATTTAAAACCGGGGGTTTGGTACATTTGTTTGTATTTTTCTTTTAGTTAAGGTGAAGAGCTGGACTAGTCTGTCCTTTCCACATGCACAGTGACTGATTTCCTTTGTTATTCCTAGGACATGAAAGTTACATCACCTTTTGCCACTTGGAGAACGAGGCTGCCTTCACGTGCAGTGCTGACCACACCATTCGGAAGTGGGACGTGGTGACCGGGCAGTGCTTGGCCATTTACCGAGGCCACACATCAATTGTCAACAGGTGGGGTTCTCCCCTCGTGTTCCTGTCTTCCCTTATCACACATTTTATCATTTCACTGCAGTTCCCCATTACTACTCTCATAAAAGGGGCGATGGAAACCTCAGAGTTCATGTGCTGTGCTGCAATGATTAGTTTTTCTAGCAGCACTGCTGACACAGATAGGAGAGAAATGAAAGGCACACAGCAGGGGAATGGAATCTGGGGCTAGGAAAGAAATTCCAGAAGAAATTATCCAATTGATAACAGATGCTTCTGATAAATAGGTTTAAAAACATTGTGTCAAGCTTTTGTGTCAGCAAGAGGGATAAAGTCAGGATTTTTCTGTAATTATTATTCCTGTTTGGGCAAATGAACTAATAATAAACTTACTGTGTGTGGCTGATTGGCCTGTCCATTTGAAGTGCCTATTAATAGTTGGACTGGATTTAATTAATGGCAAATAGAGCAGTCAAAGATTGGTATTTTTTTAACATTTCTTTTCTTGTGGGCGTGTGGGCTTTTTAGTTCCTTTCTAAACTCAAAACACATATGATGTGTAGTGAGATTCTGTAAATAGTTAGGAAGGCTGGCTCTGTGTTTTGGCACCGGCCTGATTTTTTGCTTGAATCAGCAAATGGGAAATGTGTTCCCCATTCATATGACTTTGTTGCTTGTTTGAGAGGTTCCAGAGGACCAAGCTCAGCTGACAAAGAAGGCAGGTTATGGATGTTCCCTACCTCTGGTTTGGAAATATGAACTGCAGAGATTTTTCTGTTACTGTATGTTTGTGCAGCTACAACTCATTATTTTGAAGCCCAGGAAGTTGAATTCCTGAGCTGTAATCTCTGGTTTGCTCTTCAGTTATGTACTAAGTGGGGTGCTCTTGCTTTACCTTTTTTGAGATCCTGAGCTAAGTGAAATTAGGTGTATTTTCTTTTCTTGCACTCTCCTTATTTGATGATGGAAAGATGGTTATTTGCACACTGTCAGTTATAGTTCAGATTCCTGGAATGTTGTTTTGTTGCTTTGTTGTTCTTTTAAGTCCAAGTTATTTTCATAGGTCTGTTTTTAAATAATTTTTTATAAAGAAGTATTAATGAATAATTACCAATAATTAGTTAATTAAAAAAACAAAACAAAAAAAAACAACAAACCCAAACCAAACAACACAACAAACTTCTAGATATTATATATAACTTAAAGTTCATAATCCCTGATGGAAGGAATTTTAGCAAAACAAAATGCACAAATTTACAGTGCAGTAGTGTGAAAATATCTGTAGCAGTGTACCTGAATGAGGGATCTCAATTTTAAAAGTAGAAACAGGGGAGGGTTTGATTTTTTTTAAAATGCCAAAGATGTTATGTTCATGCTGCTGTTTCATACTTTGGAGTACTTGGCACTGAAACTGTGACAAAAGATGGTTACGTAAAAAGAACAATACTGCTCATAGACACAAACTTTATTTTTTGCAGAATCCTGGTTGCCAAAGACTATCTCTTCAGTGGCTCCTATGACAGGACAGCCCGCTGCTGGAGTGTGGACAAGGAGAAACAAATCCAGGAATTCCGGGGCCATCGGAACTGTGTCCTGACTCTAGCCCACTATTCCTCCAGGGATGTGCTGGAAGAAGAGGAGGAGGAAGAGGAGGAGGAGGAGAAAGTGAGCAGGGACCTGCTGGTGACGGGGAGCACGGACTGCACTGTGAAGGTCTGGTGGGTGTCCAGCGGGCGCTGCTACCAGACCCTGCTGGGACACACTGGGGCCGTCTTATGCCTTATACTTGATGCACCAAACAGGGAGCTGTTCTCTGGCAGCACGGATTACACCATCAGGACCTGGAATATTGTCACTGGAGAGCAGCTGAAAGTCTTCAAAGAGCACCAAGGATCAGTAATTTGCCTAGAGGTAAGGGCAGATGCTTCCTTGAGAGCCTTTAGGTGTCTGTGTCTTAACTCATGTGGGTCTCAGTTGTCTTTTCATTCATAAAGAAGCTCTTCCCAGACAGGTTATAAATGATGAGCTTAAATATTCGTGTAATAACAAAATAGTAGTGCTCTCTGGTCTTGAAACAAACCCTCTTTCTCTAAAACACTTTCTGATCTCCTCTTAGCTTCTAGAGGCTGCCCTGGTCTAACTTCTAGCTCAGTATCTATTTAAATCCCACTAGGTCATGGAACTCAGGAGTAGGTGTGCTGAGAGCACTGTTCATCTGAGTGGGGTTATGTAGTCAGGCCCACCAGACTTCGAAGATAACAACCTGAGCAAGTAAACAGGCACAGGGTCAGGTAACTTAAAAAGGGGAGGGGAAAAACACTCAGAGCAAACCAGATAACTTCAGAAAACCCAACCCAAAGCCCAACCCAAAACTGTGGGCAAAAGTTAATAGGAAAGCATAAAGTTGAAAGAAATCCTGCTTTAAAGACCACACAGGCCTGATTTGAGGGAACAAAAAAGGGAGAAGCAGATGGCCAAGACAAGAAAACGGGCAAGGAAAATGGAAAAGAGAAGCAGAGCATGGGGGAGAGAAATCAGGAAATGATGGAGGAGAGAGGGGAAAAAATGTAACGTGATCTGAAAAACTATAGTCTGTTTTTCTGTTTGCAGCATTTTTCTGTTGAATGCTGCCAGCTTTGTTAATGTTGCAGGGGAGCGGAGGAGGTCAGGCAGATGAAGCAAGAGGGGAACTATCGCACAAGCACTTATCCTGTACACTCATTATCCACCAAAAAATGCTAATAGTGTATTTAAAGAGAGTACCTGACGGTCTGTAACTCAGTTTCAGGTCAGCATGAATGTTTATACGTGTATATATCTGACTGAAGTTAATGACAGTAGTTTTTCTCACTGCTCTCCCTGTTTGTCTTTGTTGTCCATAAGTGTTTTTCCCTTACAGAGGCTACAGGATGTGTCTTTAACAGCTCTTTAATAAAAGTAGCCTTTTTTTCTAAATAAGGTAGTTACAACTGACGCTAGCAGACTAAAAACCTAGGAGTACTGAAGGAATTCTGTTTTCCTTCAGTTTTAGAAAGGAAAAAAAAAAACAACCCAGAACCCACACAAAATCATATTGCCCTGGAGTAATGTTTGTCTTGCTTGGGTAAATTCTCAGTGTTAAATCTTGTTTTTATGATATTGTGGTAATGTACTCTGAGGATGCTGAAGTAAGTCTGTTGCTGTCCTTAACGTCACGCTGTGTTTTGTTGTTTAATTGTAACCCTTCTCCAAGGCACAGATTAGCAACAACAGAGCTTCCTTTAATTTAATTGGGTTCCTGCTAAAATTGTTACACAAAACTGGCTTGACCCTCTTGCAGAAGCCTGGGAAATTCATTAATGCCCTTTGAATGCTCAGGAATGAGCAATGCTTGTGAGCACAGAGTTAAACAATGGCTTTAAACAAACAGAACTTCTTGTAGGGGAGAAGAAAAGCAAAACCAATACATCTATTTGGAAAACGTGAACAATTCAGAGTACACAAGACTACTGCTACTGCCAAGACTCTGTTGGCAACAGTCCTGGCCAAATCTTCTTGAGTGACGGGTAGACCCTCGCTTCTCTCATCACCAGTTAATGTTTGGGGCTGGGAGGGTCCAGCTGAGGTACAAACAGCCCCCGCAGAGAGCATTTAGTGTCTAGGCCTCTCAAACTTATCCCAGCTTAAGCAGTCACTGCTGTTGAATAGCTTTGGGCTGTCGATCTTTCCTAATTCCTCTCTCTGCCTTTCTGGGTTCAACACTATCCCTTCTGTTCCACTTGGCTGCCACTCAGCACAGCCCACATGGTATTTTCATTCTTTCAGAAAGGGGTCAATCACCAGAATCCATACAAAGATGTTTCAACAGAAAGGAGACTTCCTGAATAGAGGTTTTTTTTTATTATTATTTTTGTTTTGTTCTCAAAATGTGCTTGGGGCCTTTTTTGCCTCAGGATTCCTAGTGAAAGTGTTGCAATCTGTGGCAGTGAGTTGGGATGGTATTTTTCAGACCCTGGGTCAGGAGAACTCGGAGGTAGTTGTTATTTGCTCACAGTAGCCAGCAGTTTTAATTGTTGACAGTAATTAGTTTTCTTCAGTGAAGCAGTGAGCTGCTAATTACATCAGATTTTCACTCCCCTGTCCTGGAGGAACTGAGTTGGTATCAGCAGTTGAAGGCAGTTACCTGTTCTCTGGGTGGTACAATGCTTGTGTGGGGAGAAAAAAAAGGGGAAGAAAAATAGAGACTTCTTTTCATTGTATTTATTCAAATAAAGATCCCTAAGGGAGGGTGACCTTTCAAAAATTTTGAGAAATGCTCAGTGTGATTTCTTATCCTGGACACAGATCAGGAAAAATTTGGATATTGAGACCATATTTTCCCCAACTTTAAAAAGTTGTTATTAACAGGAATGCCCCGGGATGTTCTGAACTGCTGCAAATTAGGTCCAGCCTGTTCCAGTCATCTCCCATTACTTTCCAGTAAACACCAACAGTGTTGCTGTAGCAGTGAATGGAAATTCCTGGAGCTTCTTGAAGGAGTTTTCTGGGTAGGTAGCCAGAAAGCACACCCGTGTTTTCCACCCTGCTTCCTGCAGCACTGGTGTGTGGAACGCAGAGGGGTGATGCCACAGACACCTTCAGATTTTCAGCGTTCACCAGTTGCTCTAAGGTCCTTTAAGGTGGTGTTGCCAGGTAGTGTAAGCAGGGGAGCCTGGAAACAACTTTTACCCGGCGTGGCAGCACAGAAAGCCTTGGTGAGCTTCGGGCTTTCCCGTGCCCCTGTCCTCGGTGGCTCTGGGCAGGGGAGTGATGAGGGTGAGGTGTTCATATTCCCCAGGCTCGTCCTGCTCTCCAGGGGTCAGTCTGGTGAAGGTGACCAGCTGAACCCACTGCGTGTGCTCTGCTGCCAAAGGAGGTCTGCACCTTGTGATAATGCCACTTTTCCTTCCACCATTTAAACTGCACTGAGAGAGGTTGTGCTGGGAGACTTTCTACCTGCAGTGGGAATTGTGTCCATGTTAGGTGCTTGGGCAGCACTGATTACTTGACTTTCCCAGTCAGGCAAGGTAGCTCACAGTGGAGCAGCCAGAACTCTTCACTCCCCTTCTCCTGCAGTGTGTTGATAGCTTGGCAGACAAAGTACGGCAGCTGTTTTGGGAGCTCCCTCTTCATATAAGAGCCAATAATGAGATTTTATAGGAAGTGATGGGAAAAAGCAAGGGTGGGCTGAGTGTTACTGCATAGCTCATGCTCATTCTTTCACTTAAAAATTTCAGGGCTGGCTAAAGACCAATATTTGCAATTAATAATCAAACATGCATTTTCATTAATGTGACTGCCTGCAATTGGCTGAATAACCCTGATTTAAATATTTACTTGTGTATGTTTTTCTAAATGTCTCTCCTAAGGAGCTTTGCAAACTGTTCACAAGGACTGCTTTGTCCTTTGCTGATTGTTCTGCCTCTGAGTATTTATCAAAATGTGCTGCCAAAAGCTGGCAGAGAGAAATGATCCAGCTTGGAATTTAGCTTGGATACTACAGCAAACATTCTTGCAAGAAAACTCCCTTTTGAAGAACATGAACATGAGTGGGCAAAGACTTGCTTCTGGTTTTCCTGCAAAAGATCCTTTGTTTGGACCATTCCTTTCAGTTGCCTTTTAAAGCTGACTAGAAGAAAAGAATGCTTTGAACAAAGCCACTGCCTGAACTCTATTTATGTGCTTAACTGTTGTGATCACGGGGGACAATAATGTTTTCTTGCCACACCAGTTAAATTAAGTGCACGTTTGTTTTTTTTTTTTTTTTAAATTTCTGTTTGTATTTGTTGCATCAGAGGATGAACGTGTGAATGAGAGGAATGCGAAGGTGTACAGCACCTCTAAGAGTGGAACATGTTTCTGGGCCATCACTTTCCACTGCAGTAAAAAAAGCTGAAATCATTCTCTTAACAGCCAGCCCAGNTGTTTGTATTTGTTGCATCAGAGGATGAACGTGTGAATGAGAGGAATGTGAAGGTGTACAGCACCTCTAAGAGTGGAACATGTTTCTGGGCCATCACTTTCCACTGCAGTAAAAAAAGCTGAAATCATTCTCTTAACAGCCAGCCCAGAGAGCTCATTCTAGATGGATTCTCAAGAAAAAAAAACACCAACAATTTCTTGCCCACAGGGAGTTTATTAGCTCGTTAAAATGGATGTGGTTTGAATGGGATCCTGAAACTCTTAACTCAGCCCAAGGCTTACATAGTTGTAACTCGAGATTGGTCCAGCTTGGTGATTTTTGACTTAGAAGTGGCTGTGAACAGAAGACCAAAATTCCAGATTGTAGGAACACTGACCCCCACGAGAAGAATAAGCTGGTGATGGGATATGTGGTTGCTGATGTGAACTCATCCTGAAGTTCATGGGAGCCAGTCTTAGTGCAGTGACCCTCAGCAAAAGGATGTGTCCAAATCCCTTTGAAGAACCAATTGCCTCTCCTTGGCTCTCCAAAAATTGTTTCTTATAACAAAGGTTAATTGGGAGGGCAAAATCCATTCCTGTAAGGTTGAAATACCTGCTAAACAGCTCTTCTGCAGATATTTTTGGCATTCTTACAGGTAGAAATTATCTTAAGCTGCTGCATTTATTCATTCCGCCAAAGCTGTGCAGCAATAGGGTTGTGATTGTCTTGAGAGACCAACCCTGGATGTGACAATTTGTTTTATTATTAAAATTCTGGTGTGTTTGGGGGCTACAACCAAGGTTTTTCTTATTAATGAGACCTGTAACTACTAAAGTGTTTGCAACTTGTCTTTTGCTACTGCTATTACTCTGCCACCCACAAGCAGTGTGACGGAACTTTTTCATGAAATAGTTACATCTCCAGTGCTTTGGCCTGAGGATTAAGACAAATCTGCTCCATTCACATGTCTCAGTGTTTTGTCTGGTTCAAAGCAAAATCTCTCATAGCGGTGAGAAAAATTAACAATCCAGAACTGCAATATCAATGCAATAGTTTTCTTTCTGCTGTCTGGCTGAGGCTTTAGAACTGGGCATCAAACTGTTGTCAGGTTTTTAATGAGCTATGGGGTTTGGAATGTCCACTCAGCCCATTTTTATCTGAGCTGCAAATCTGTCCTGTGTTGTCCACTTTGCCACAGGTGTCCTTGCCTGGCCATGGTTTTCTGTGTCAGGAGCTTTGTTGGGCAGCTGGCCAAAGTGAACCAAGTGTCAAAAGCCAGCTAAGGAAAATACAGCTTTGGAAATATCACCTCTTCTCTGGGCAGTCACAGACTGGAATATGTAACTGTGCCTACTAAACGTTTTTAAACCCCAGAGTGTGGGTCCAGCTTGTTAGGTGCTTTGGCTGGGGAAACAGAAAGTGATGATGATTATTATTTTAAATACAGATCAAATGCAGATATCTGAAGTGTTGTAGCTTAGGCTGGAGCTGTAAACTAGACCCATCTTCAGTCAAGTGAAGGAGGAGTGATCTCGCCTAAATTGATCTGGCTACAGCTGAGAAGGTTGTCCTCGTTGGGGAGGAGAAATAGGAAGTTTGAAGAGTTTTAAGGTAGGATCTGTTTCAGCTGTGCCTCAGGAATTGTGTCCTGGACCACAGTGACTGTGTGGGGACTGTCTTAGCTGTGGAAATCTGCACCATTTAGATGAGATTATGCCTATCATATCACTAAAGGCATATCTGATTTGCAACTTCAGCCTGAGCTGAGAGCTGCAGCTGGCTTTCTCCACTAACAGCCATTTCGTGCTGTTTTATAAAAATGCCATGGGAATGAGGGGCTGTGTGACAGTCAGAGCCTGCCCTGGGTTATGCTCTTGGCTTTGCTGCAGGTTCAGTCTGTGGCATCTGGTAGATTGTTTAACCTGTTAATATTTCCTTTTCCATGCAAGGCTGAGGATCCTTTGCTACTGTGCTCACCTGCTTAAACTGGTGAGGGGGAGGAAGGTTTCATGGGGCAGCACAGGGGCTTTGAATGTAATGGAAATGGTTGGTGTGCTGACCATCTCACCAGCTCTCAGACACTGGAAAGCCAACCATATCCAGGGCTGCAGCAAAACCGGTGTGGGCAGCAGGTCAAGGGAGCTGATTCTTCTGTATTCTGCTCTCATGAGACCCCACTTGCAGTGCTACAATGCAGCTCTGGATTCTTCAGCACAGGAAAGACATGGATTTGTTGGACAATGTCCAGAGGATGTTGGGAAGATGCTGAAGAGGGATAGAAAATCTCTGCTATGGAGATAAGCACAGAGAGTTGGGGTTGTTCAGCCTGGAGAAGAGAAGGCTCAGAGGAGACCTCAGAGCCCCTTCCAGTGGCTCCAAGAGAGCTGGAGAGGGACTTCTGGCAAGGGTGTGGAGTGACGGGACAAGGGGGAATGGCTTTAAACTGAGAGGGTAGATTTAGATTAGATATTAGGAAGAAATTCTTTGCTGTGAGGGTGCTGAGGCCCTGACACAGGGTGCCCAGAGAAGCTGTGGCTGCCCCATCCCTGGAAGTGTCCCAGGCCAGGTTGGACGGGGCTTGGAGCAACCTGGTCTAGTAGAAGATGTCCCTGCCCATGGCAGGGGTTTGGAACAAGATGATCTTTAAGGTCCCTTCCAACACAAACCATTTTGTGATTCTAAGGCTCTCAAAATCACAGTGGTATAAATTACCTGAGTAAGTCCATGTAATTTAATACATTTTTATATCTAACAAATTAGCAAATCTAGGAAAGCTGCAGCTCTCTTGTTTCACTTCGGCGTTGATACACCCACTTAAATGTACAAATGAAGCGACTTAACCTAATGTACCACTAATTCAGAGTGGCATTTACCTGCAGGAGGTTATAATTTAGTGTTTTTCCCTGCTTAGTGGGTGGGTTGATGCTGCTAGCAAGATGTCTAAAAAAGAAATGCAACGACTTGGCCACGAACCACACAGCAGGATCTCAACTCAAAGCATCCTCTTCCATTCAGCACGTGCACATGACATTGCTCTTCATGCCCATTCAGGGAGAGACTGAAATTTAAAAGTCCTTCCTCAGGCTACCTTGTGGCTCTTGGTTTTGTTAGTGCCGCCGGCCATTCGTTCTCTCTCCTCATGGAGATGCCGTATTAATGCTGTTGTTAAAACAGCTTAAAAGTAATAGGAAGTGACATTTCAAAGTACTGCTGGCTTTTTACAGTGGTTTGTGCTTTACAAGCTCCTGGCGTTCAGCTATGAAATCTCTCCCATGGGCCAGGTTCTGCGGGGAGGAAGTGTGGCATGTCCTGCTCCAGCTGGGCTGGTGGGAGCTGTGGCCAGGGAGACTCTTGGTCTGCCTGCACACATTTCTTGTGTGGGTTATCCCCATCACTGTAGTGCTTCGTATCTTGATGCCTTAGGTTTTAACTTCTATATTTTTCAAATCTTGTATTGCCTAGTGTATAACTCTGAAGTTTCTCACAGCTTGTTAGCTGCTCTCTTAGGCCAGATAGACACAACAAAGCTTCTCTGAGCTTGCTATTCAAGGACACTCGGGCTGTCCAAGGCCTAACGGTGGAAACTAGGACCAGGAGAGAGGTGGAGAAATGGAAGAGAGCTAAAGTTTTAATTGGTGAATTTATGCTGATATGCAAATAGACCAAACCTATAACAGTGTAAAGAACTCGTGACCTGTCGTCCGTCTTGGGGTCCATTTTATGGAAGCAGCCTCTGGCTCCCCAGGGTGTACCTTGAAGGCCCTTCAAATAAATACCTACCTTTATTCCGTTACTCTTGTCTAGTCTCTGTTTCTAGGTGGCTGGAGAAGGCAACATCTTAACCTTTTCTTTCATGTTGTAACACAGCGCAATGTTGTTTTTGATGCTCACTTTTGATACCTTTTGGGAGTGGGGTCATTCCTCTTTGGATTGGGAGTAGAGATGAAAGAGCATGAACAACATTCCAAACTTGCAGATAAAGGGTGTGCAAAGAGTCGGACCAAACCTAAGGTGTCAGAAGAACCAACCCTTAAAAGTGCTCTATGAGCAAGACCATGACAAGCTGGTTTGTCATTTGTTGGTTTCCTGGAGATCCCAGAGAAGCATCAGGGGTTTGTGCTCTGCTGGTCATTTGGCCCTTCTGATGTGTGTGTCTGGTGGGCAGACAAGGTATCATTCATTGCTCCTTAGGCAAATTCTACTCCTTGGTGGGGGGTCAGAATTCTTCCTCCTGTCTCTCCATCCCTGTGATACAGAGGTTGCTGCAAGTTGATAAAACTTACCTCGAGCTACAGCTGGGTGTTGCAGTGACTGGCTGCCTTCAGCAGGGGTTGGGCTCTACATAACAATGGCCGTGGAAACCTTCAGTTCAATTTCTTTACACAGACAGAGAATGCCAGATTTTTCTGTGCACTATGGAATTTTTCCTTGCTGAGCTTCCAGGCTTTGTGTAGTTTGTTTACTGTGCACTGGTTGGTTTTTTAGTCTTGCACAGGTCAGTTATTTTCTCTCTGTCTCTGTTCCCCAGCTGCAGTCCTTCCTTTCGTCATTCTCTGTCCTGTCTGTGTGGAGCAAACCCCATCCTCCCCACCAGTGAGTTCTCACGGTGTGCAGGATGACTGGTGCAATGAGGCACTGTTCTTCTTTGGGAGACGCACAACAGAAGACAGTCTGCTTAAAGATGTTTAAAAACTCGTGTCAGGATGGTTAATTACTTAATCACTCAATAACAGTCTAAAAAGATGTGTGGAAATGTAGATACAGAACAGTTTCAAGGAAGAGCTAGTCTTTCCAAATACTGACCTTCTGCAGAATGATCATAATAAACGTAAACCCTGGTTTATGGTGCGTAGGATTTTAATTTTAATTTATCTCTTTTTTTGATTTTTGTTACTCAGAACTGTTCTGAATTTTTTGTAATTAAAACTTACAGTCTGGTAAGAATTCTTGTCAAATATGCTTTGCAGAAGCTGCACTGCTGGGGTTTTTTTTGAGGCTTTAGTAATGTAACTGATTATGGAAGTAGGGTTAGCATTGGTAAGCTCCCTGGAATCCTGCCTGCTGGCACCAGCAGATGGGCTAAGTTTTTATGTTCTCAAAGCTGGGAGCTGTTTTTGAGACCCAGAAGTCAATGGGAGATGTGACTGTGAGGAACTCAAGGTTAGTTTGCTCACCACCCCTCTGTTTCAAGGTGCAGCTTGCTGGTCAGTGTTGAGTTGGAAACTGTGACTTGGGAGGAGTCCCTTCAGTGCCGTTCTCTCCCGGAGGTGCCTGAGAGGCCATTGCTGATGTGTTTTTCTCTCCCCTCAGCTGGTGAATCGTCACCTGTACTCGGGCAGCGCGGACAGGACGGTGAAGTGCTGGTTTGTTGACACTGGGGAGCGCATCCAGACCTACAAGGCTCACAAACACAGCGTTAGCACTTTGAAATACCACGCTGGGATCTGTAAGTTGCTTTTCCTATGTTCTCCTGGCTCCTTTTCAACGTTTGTCTTTGACTGAAGGTTGTTAATGGAGAATAATTTTGAATGCTTGTGAAGTTGTCACTTTTTTTCAACTCCAGCACGTTTACATTCCGTACCAAACCGCTGCACCACTCCATGTGGGAAGCTTAGACCTTCCCTCCATTTTCCACCTTCCTCTTCTCACAAATGAAGAGGCAGTTGTTTTGTTTTTGTTACCAAGGGAAGTGGCTTAAATCCTGAGCTGTCTGGGGGTGGTTTGTGTAGCTGTGGTTTAACCTCACTAGTCTGGTGTCTGTCATGTGCTTCTGCTGCGTGCTAGGGACTGCAAGTGCTGCTGCTGGACACACAGCCCCGTGCCTGCCTCTGCCACCTGTGTAACACCCTGTCCTAAACCAGAGTCACACCTCAGATGCTCACTGCTCCTTTCTAACTGTTGGGCTTCCTGTTCAGACTCTGACCATCTCCTAGACTCATTTTCTACAAGTTCTGTTCCCCTTATTTCTCCCCATTCATGGACTTCTTCCCCAAACCAAATTTCTCCAGTAGCCAAGCAGTGCTTGCCTCAGTAATGTTCAGGACTCAGCCCTCCCTCTCTCAGTCCTCCTGTTTACAGTGGTTTCTGTACATCAGTGTCTACTGCTGACATAACAGCAGTGTGTGCTGTCCATCAAATCTTCCTCTTTAAATCCCTCCCTGTGCTGGCTTTCCTGCTGCATTCTGGGTTTGGGTTGCAAGACAGCACCTCTGTTTTTGTCAGTGAACCTCTCTCTGTGTCATCCTGGTCTTACCCTGCCCCTGGTGTTAGACCTGATGTGCCTTCACTTGCTTTCCAAAAAAGAACTTCTCTCCTCCTCTCCTCTCCTCCCCTGAAGGAGATGGACATGGCTGTCTTAACCTAACCTAGGTGTTCACAGCGCTTTCCTGATTTTGATTTCTGCACTTCAGCTCTGAAGTGAACACATCACACTAAACGAATGGTTGCTATCTGGGCCTTGATCTTTTTTTTGGCAGCTCCTCAGTGTGATGGTGATAAATGGCTGACAGATGCAAGATGGTGCATGTTATCAGAGAGTTGTACCTGCACAGTTTAGTGGCAGTTGTCTGGCACCGTGCTTGCCTGACTACATTTATAACCCAGTAACTGAACTGGTTTCTTAATTACGTTTGGAAACTTAGCATGTAACCAAGCCCAGAGGTAGAATTTTAGTCAGGAAACCTTTTTTTGGTCTTCATTTCAGCATGAGTCCCACATCATCACTTTTCTCCAGTAAAATATTTATTCTTAATTTATGCTTATTTCAACTCTCCTCACCTACATGGCAGAATTACTCCATTCTCCCCTACCTGCAGGTTGTAATTTTTGCTGATTTCAGCTTCTGCAGTTGGCTAGAAGGCTGAAATGGAAGGGAAAAGGGTCTGAACCTACACTGAACCCTGAAGTTATTATTGCTCCAAGATGCAGGCAGGTAGAGCAAGGGAAGTGAACCTGAAATTGTAATCCAGGATGATCACTGGTAGACAAAATACTGATGATTTTGTGTGTGTGTTTCCTCAATTTTAATTATAAAGACACAAACCAAAGCACTGATTTTGTCAAGACCACCCAAAGGTGAGGTAACTGTGCTAAGTTGATGTTGGCCTGATCCTGTGAGGAACATTCATGGCGGGGTGGGAGATGGAGACTGTCTCCTTCATTAACGAGACCCCCAGAGCTGCATTTCTTCAGTGTTGATCCTACTCTTCATGCAAGCAGGAGACACTTGACCAGACTGCAAAGAAAAGAAAGCTTTAGCTCAAACAAAAGTTTCATTATCTGATGCCACCCCCCTCAGCTCTGCAGCTCTCTCTCTCTTCCCCCTCATTCTACCACCCTGTCCCTGCTGTACACATACATTATTTTTCCAAAACACTCTTCTTTTAAATTAAAATGCAGACAATATTGCTGCATTTAGTCAGACCTGTGAAGAACATCCTGGTAGTGTGATAGAAGAGTTCACAGAGTTATTTAAGATGTCGTTTTAAATCAAATGCAAAAATACTACAAGTGTCAAACAGGGAGTATTTACTGTTTCACTTGAAGAGTAGAAAAATGTTTTAGAAAAATATTAGGGACTTGTTTTAATGCACTATATGCATTTTAATTAATGAAAGAGGAAATTTACCCTTTTTGTGGTGCATTCATCACTTATTTCCACAGTATCTAATAATTTTGTTAGAATTAGAATTATAAAGAGATGTTTATGGGATAGCAGTGTTGGAACTAGCATAGCTTAAAATTCTATCTCTTCACCTTGGACAGATCAGGACTGTCTTTCAAAAATGTGGAGAAAATTCTTCAATATAAATGATGTTTTGGTTTATGTCACATTTTCACCAGTGCATGAAAAAAAGTTTCAGCCAAGAAGTGGCAATTTTCTGTTAGAAGATCTTAATTCTGCTGCTTTCTCTCTGATCAGTGCCCAATGGCTCATTGCCCCAAAGAGTTTGTGCTCTAAATAAGAAAACAGAGTAGAAGAAAGAGGAAAAATACATATCTGTTTCCAAAATCACTTTATAGTGTACAGGGAGTCCAGACAGATGTGAAAACTAAGCATTAAATCCTCAGAATGTGTTTCCAGTGGCTTTCCTCAGTCTGCTTGTGTAATTAATAGCATGGGGAATATTACAGCTGGCTCTCAATCTAATTTATTTAATGATATGTTGATTATTTCTCTCTTAAAGTATGTGCACAGCCGTTAAAAATTTAATGTGGTTTATATTTTTTTCATGTTGCAAAAGCTCCAGGGGAATGTTTCAAAACTGTTCTCCCAAGGATCTACGAGAATTAAGTAAAAAATGAAAATTAATTTTATTTTGTTGTTGTTGTTTATTTCACAGGTAGTATATGTAAGTATATATTTAGATACTAAATCTGGGTTAGATCAACAGCTCTTCTTTGAAACTCAGAGGTGCAGAGAGACTTCCTAAATCCAGAGTGACAGTTCAAAAGCCATAAGGGATGTCTGTCAAAAGCAAAGTCCTGATAGCTGAAGTAAACTGGCAGCTGCACAGTGAAAACAGCTCTTAATTGGTTCCCGCTCTCTGCATGTCTGTAACAGAATTTAATGGTTTCCATTCACTGGGAAAAAAATCAGTACCTGTTCCCTGCTTTGCTTTGTTGTTCCTCATTTGCAGAGTGGGACATGATGCTTTTTCAGAACTCTGATGGAAATTGAATTATAGTGGCCCATATAAAGTGACATTGATTTTCCACATCCAGATGTTTCTTGGAGGTGCCCAGCTCCCTGCTGTTTCATTTGAATTTAAAAAGCTCGTGGCAGTACATTGTCTGTTCTCTCATCTGTTACTGTAGCCCTGAATTTACCACCATGATAATTTTTTCACCCCTCTTTAGAGATTCAGTCCCTGACTTCTCCCAAAAGATAAGGAATCTGTTGCCTTCAGGCCCTCCAGTTTTGTAAAAATCTTTCCATGCTAGTGGTTTTAAAAAGACATGAAATGCAGGGACCAGTGAATATATTGCTTTTTGCAGCTCTGAAATATTTCTCTCTAGATAAACTTGAGGAGTTTGGGTTAGCTGAAGGAAAGTGTTTATAAAGAGAGTTTGTAACCTTTAAATCACACAAATGGGCTCCTTCTTGGGCATATTGCTAAGTACAAAATCTAAATATTAACACTGCCTTTCAGTTTCTGGATGCAGCAATTGTGGGGATCTGATCTGAAGATCCTGAAGTGCTGAGAAATTTTTCTTTGAACATGTAAGGTACTCTAAGAAAACCTGATGAATAGCCAAAATTCCTGGTCATGCTCAATTTAGTTAGCCCAGCCCTGCCCCTCTTGCAGCAGCAGCAATGATGGAGACTCTGGAATACTGAATGGAAAGCTGTAAATAACTCTGGCAAAACAAATGAAAGGTTGAGTGGAAATCCTTAAAACCAGACTTGAGATAAACTGCCTGCTTAGAATTATTGAGGCACGTTTAGGCAAGGAAACGTGGAGGAGAAGAGCAGAAATAGATACTCAGAACATGTGTGGAGTGAAATGCTGGTGTGTGTAGGAACTTCAGTCTAAAGACAGTTGGATGTTTTGAAAAATACAACTGAAAATAAGCATGCTGGGGTCAGCAAAAGGAAAATGATCTGGTTTAACTGAGGAGAAAATCAAAATGATACATCATGCTCCCTTGGGAGCTGGTTTTAGGTACATTTTTGGACTTGTATGAACTGACCCCCGTGGCTGCTCACATCTGGCTGTGCTGTGTGGTTGTGTGTCAGTGTTCACAGGAAGTGGTGATGCCTGTGCAAGAGCTTTCAATTCCAGGAGTGGAGTCCTGCAGAAGATCTTCCGAGGACACAAGTTCATCATCAACTGTATCCAGGTCAGGAAGGGGTTTCATGGTGGGGTTTCTTCCTTCTGACTGCTTCCTCATTTGTTTTGTGGGAACTGGCGTGGCTGTTCTGTGTATCTTGGATTGGATGTTGTTCTAGGATAAAACTTGAATATTCTGTACATAATTTTAGAAAAGGTTGTTAATAATAATAAATGAAACCATGGAATGAGTCCCCAGGGACGGCCCCATGCCTGGGATCGGGGATTTTTCCGGTCAGGTTGGATAAGCAGCCACAAGAACTGAGACAGATGAACTGATGCTTTGTGGGGCATGGAATGGACTCCAGCCTCATGAGACCCTTTCCATTATAAGACACTAATGATAAGTGTTTGCAGTGCTCTAAGGGGAAAAGAAGTTCCTGCCTTATGCAGGCAGAATAATTATAGCATCATTCCCCAAACCGCCCGGGGGCATGGCATCCCTAAACAGTCTGAAGCAGCTCAGTTAATGATATCTGACCCACATCCTGCCAGGCAAATGAAGGAGTCTCTGCCCCCGGCTTAAAACTGAAAGTTAATGTTGTTTGCATATTGTTTAGGCTCAAGTGAAACTGGCATTTAATAGTTAAAACAGGAGGAATTAATAATCCTTGGTGGCCATGCAAAGACCATGGAATCACAGAGGGGTTTGCATTGGAAGGGACCTCATTTCAACCCCCCTGCCATGGGCAGGGGCACCTTCCACGAGATCAGGTTGCTCAGTGCCCCTTCCAACCTGGCCTTGAACACTTCCAGAGGTGAAGCAGCCACTCTAAGAATCTGCATCTCCCTGCACTGGGGTCTCAGTATAAACTGTGTGCAGGATGAAGATTTTCATTAACAATGTGAGATACTGTTGGTAATTCTGGCAGGCTGACAGTCCAAAGAAAAAGAGAGGAGATAACATTTCTTTTGGATTTGATCCCAAGCGCATAAAGTTGTAAATATGGTTGTCTCTTGTATATTCTTCTGAATTAGCGAGTGGCCGGATGATCTTAAACTCCAAACTCCTGGTACCGGGCAGTTGTTCCATAGCAGGCAGGCACTTGGGTGTGTTTGGGGAGTACCTGAGAGAATCACCCTGGGCAGCCCCAAGAATTGACAAGACTAAAGCTTGGCTTTGTATTCTTCATTGTAACTTAATTTCCAACAGTACTTCACTGTAACTGTTACTTCAGCTGTTATTTCATTGTAATTTAATTTCCAAAAAGGGGAAGAGAGAGGGCTAAAAAGTGGTAACCTTAACATGACCTTAAGTATATTAACGAGGGCTGGATGAGGGGTGTGGTGATTATCTGGTGCTTCGTGTAAGCCAGGGAGATGCTCACTGTCACAGCATGGATGGGGGCACAGAGCACCCGCGGGGGGGATAAGACTGGTGCAGGAACAGGAAGATCATCGAGACTGATGTCTGGCTTCCAGGGCAGATGGAGGACAACTGGAAACATTACCAACAGCAGCAAATGGTTCATAAAGGAAATGAAACCACAGCAGTGAATCCAGGTTAAATTACTGCAGGTTTTGAAGAACAATGGAGTTTGAAGGAGGAATTGTACCTATAACTCACTGCAGAGGAGGAAGGGAAGCGAGGAGGGAAGCAGTGCCAAACCCCCCACTGCCCACTGATCATTTTGGTGCCCCCTTAAGCTCCACATCAAAACCAGTAGTCTGAAAACAGTGCAGAAATTCCCAGCCACAGCCTGCTCTGACATCGGGTTTAGTTCCCCATTGCTTTTTTAGAGGGTCTGGGTTATAAATAACTCTTGCTGTTTATGGCTCTGTGAAGCGGCTGAGAAATGAGTCCTGACTTGGTAATGTCTCATCCCACTTCGGCAGCTTTTGTGATAATTTATACTGACTCTTGCAGCGAGCTCAGGCCTTAAGTGTTGGGATCAGGCTGTGTTTGCTCTGATTTTTGACAGTTTGACTGTGCCGATTCCGAGCCATATGGCTCAGTATTGTGTGACCCTGTTGTTCCAGATCCACAACGAGCTGCTCTACACGGCTTCCCACGATGGCACACTACGGATTTGGGACATCCGGGGAATATGCAAGAGAAATAAGCGTCGCTTGAAGAAGGAGAGGTCTGTGCAGGGCAGGAGCTCGCAGAAGGGGAGTCTGTCTCGTCTCTTCAACAATAAAGTTGGCTGTATGGTACAGCAGGAGAATGGGGAACACGAGGCTGTTGAATTGATGTGACTGCCCAGAGCAGGCTTTATGTCAGTGACCAAAGCTGAACATTTTGTTTTCTGCACCACCGTGTCCACGTAAACCAGAACTTGGAAAGAGATGGGAAGCGGCTTTGCCTGAACCTCTGTGTGAGGAGCCAGGATTCTCTGTGGCTGCCAGATGGACTCAGGTCAGATCCTGTGGTGCAGGTGACTCAGCTGAGCAGCTCTGGGCTCGGGAGCGGAGGCAGCGTGGTTCGGAGAGGTACCACTGTGTGTGTGCAATTAGGAACTCTCCTGATGGCTGCGGGTGTCAGTTCCCTCGGGCACAGAGGTGTTTCATCTCCGGCTGCCCAGCGTCTAATGAGAGGTTTTGCCATTACTGTTGCCCACTCCCATGACCCCTGTTCAGCCCAGCGTGGCAGTGAAAGGTGTCCTGCAATGAAAGGTGGCCTTGAATTCCATCTTCAGAGCCGACCTTTGGGTCAGTTGTTGGCTGATGAGGCCAGGACAGGAGGGTTTGGCTCTGCAGCAGGAGTTTAAAGCAGACTGGACACCTCTCTGAGAACTCGAGTAGTAGGACAGAAATAATTTTAATTGTTTTTTTTTAACAAAACGTAAGCCGCAGAATGAGCTAAACCTCAGCCGTATTTGCTGACCTTGTCTTTCTTCCTCCCAAAGCTGTGTCTTGCTAGGTTGCCAGTAGCATTGGGTAAACAGTCAAACTCAAGAGTTTTCCCAGTCTTTTTCCAGGTTCATCCTCTGATAACCACTGAGCCATGAATTAACAAGGGTTCTTATATTTTTCTATTTGCAGATATAGCTCTTTTGTAGAACCAGTACAAAAATAGCTAACCACATGTTTTTATTTTTATGGCTTTATTTATTCCGTACTACAGCAAGATAAAACTGCTGTAATCCTTTTTTAGAATGGATTAATAAACATGTGGCATCTACAGACAACTGACGGTCTAGTTTTTATTTTTGTCTCATATATCGGGGTGGGGCGGGGGTGGGTGGCCTGGCTGCAGAAGCACAGCAGTTAAGAATGGATGGAATACAGGGAAAAAACCCACCTATACTTTAGGAAACATTTCTTGCCTTCCCCTCTCTGCTGGGGTTGGAGTTGGGTGTGTGTGGAGCTGTCCTGCCTCCCACCAAGCACCAGACTGCCCCAGCTCAGTTCCCCTACCAGCTGAAGGAGTGATCAGACACAAAAGCACAGATTTAAGGGAAAGCAGGGATGAGATAGAGCCATGAGCCCTGACTGCACCAAAGACCCCTGTTCTGACACCTAAACACTGTGTCAGTGGGTCAGGCCTATCACAGACCTTGCTCTCCTCTCCTGCTGAGCAGCTAGATAGTTCTTACCTGGCAGGTTTCCACATCGAGTAGGAAACAGCATTTAAATTATGTGAAATGCCTACCGAGAGACTAATCTGGGAGGTCATCTGCACTGTGCAGACTTAATTCCACTGTGGACCTCTCCGGCTGGTCATTGTGGCTCAGTGACACGTTTTTGAGCTGGTGCTGGCTTGCCATGCAGCCGACTGTATTTTGCTTCTGAGGCCAACACTAAATAGGAAGCCTTTAGGAGATGGAGAGAGTTCCCCAGACCACCTGGGCTGCATTTTCTGTTTAAAACTTCACACACACTACCTGAGACACGAGCCTTGTGGGCATACAGCAGCTGCACACGCAACCAGCAAAGAGAGCTCTCAAAGAGTGGAACTAATGAGTCATTACCACTTCTGCCTGTTGCTAAACATATCACAGTGCCTCCAAATACATGGTCAAAATTAACTCAGAGCTTTCAGCCAATGCCTCCTGCCCTGCTGATCACTTACAACTGCGCTGGCAGAGTTACATCATTGATGAATGGCTGCTCTGACAAGCACTGCATGTTATGATGCTAATTTTAAATTCCCCAAGGACAAACCTTCCCTTCTGAAGTTGTCGCTGCCAGTTTGCTGTGCAAGCCACTTCAAAGAGAACTGCTGCCTGTGCAGCCCAACGCTGCCTTCAGTGCATGCCCAGGGGGTGGCAGGCAATGCCAAGGTGCCACGAGGTTTTGGGAAGGAAGGAGTAAATCTATGTTTGCGCCTACTTCTTGTTAAAACAACATCATGACTTGTATGTTTTAAATTTTAAATTATTTTCTCTATGCTGTTTTTGCTCTGCATTTTGTCCAGGGGTTCCTCAGTGCCGGCCTGTAAAGAAGCAGGATATAATAGGTGCTGGGGCTGGTTTTCCCTCAGAAGCTCATACTGCTGGCTTTGGAAATCCTTTAACCTTCAGGGCAGAGATACAAAGCCACTCAATTTTTATAGCACTTGCCTTGAAACAGAAGAATGAAATACAAATAATTCCTTAACAGTGTAATCACTGCCTGCTTTTTGCTGTGCTTGGCTGAGGGGATCTGTATAAAACCCACTCCCCACTGCTGCAGCTGAGCAGTCGTGCCGCAGGCCAAGGCCCTGCTCCCTGCAGTGCCTCAACAGATCAAGCCCTCATTTCCCGGCCGCTAAGTGCCGGCTAAGGAAGGAGACACTGTCACCACACGGAGGGTTGATGTTCTGGCTGGCGTGGAGAGCACGGCCGCTTCCCTGCTCCCACCGGCTCCACACGGGGCCTGGGCTCCCTCTACCGAGAGCGTGGAGTCATGGAAAGCGAATAAACCACGTCCAAGCAAAGCTGCCGGGCAGAGGAATTTCTGTTCCTGGCGCAGAGTGCTTACACGGCAGGAAACGGGATGTTATAAAACCACAAAAACCCCCAAATGCTTCTTCAGAGCGCTGGAGCGCGACACGACTACTGAGACAGCGCCCGAACCAAACTCTGTTCAACAGCTGATGGCAGAAAATCCTGTAATCCCCAGGAAATCCATCAACCTCAAGGCACACACCTGCAGAGGTCAAACGGAGCTGCTTGGGGAAAGTGGTTATTTAGTTATAAAAGGAAATTCCAGTACATCACTCCCCCAGTGCCAGGACAGGGCCCTGCCAGGCAGTTCCCACCTTTTAAACAAAGCACAGAGCTCTCTCACCAAAGGCAGAAGCAGCACAGAGTTACCTTTATTGCCTGTGTAACACCTGCAGCAAGGGACAAGCAGAACACGGTATAAACCCACGCACAACAGACACATTAATGTCTCTCAGAAATCTTTCAGAAGAAAAGTTGGAGAGCTGATATACCTCTACAGCCTCATAAGCTAAGGCTTCTCATTTACAAACTCATGGGTTTCTTTTAAAGCTGGTACTTTAAAATGGTATAGAAATGCTTCTTTACTAAGTGAGTTAACTTATTTCACAATAAAAATATAGTTTAGTTCTATTAAATTTTCTTCTGAAAATAAATGTTTCTATTTTTCTATGACAATAAATTGCAATGTATCACAAATGTAGGCTTTAAGCAGAGTTACAAATAAGCAGGAATTAAGTATTCCAAGTATAGTTTAACTGAATTCAAGGCCCTTAGGAAGAGATAAGCTGAAGGTGCATTTATAATCCAAACTCAATTTGACAAGGTAAATACATATAACTGAAATAGATTTAATGGGATTTAGTGCTGCGGTACTTGTATATAGGATAAGTATTCATGAATTATCTGTTCTTCTTCCTCGAGTGTTAAATCCAGATAATCCTCTTCATGTTCAGGAATATCCTCGAGGATTTCATTGACTGCATCAATCTCCATGTCTTCATCTGTTGGTGAACTAGAGGAACCTTCCAATAAAAAGCAGCAGCAGTGAATTCATCTCTGAAAGAAGTTGGTGCTCTCTCCCTGTTTCACCAGTGTGGCTGCTCTGCCAGGCCCTTCCTGCACAACCACCCCTTACATTTGCTCTGCAGGCATAGGGCAGGATGGCTGTTTTCCTTACTTTTTAAATGTGGTGTAAGAAAGCCTTTAATTACATAAAAGGGATCACTACAGCTCTGACAAATAATGTGAAAAAGAAAAAAAAAAGTGCAAGTTTCTTCTTTTTTTAATGGAAAGTATCGATTATGGTTCTATCCCGCAAGGGACACGAGCAAGGAGTAAGGAGGCAGGTCAGCCACGTGCAGAGCACAGATGTGGAATAAACTCTTCAGCCCTGCCCAGGACACCCTGAGTGTCACCTTTTCTTCTGGGCTGCACCTGCCTGCAGCTGATACCTGTCCCCTCTGGTCCCTGCATGGCTGTCACCGGGGACAACAGCTGCCTTCTTGTAACTGTGTTCCCAATAAAAGCAGCCTGGGGCATTACTGGAGCCCCTGTAGCACTGTTTCAGCAGAAATTGCTTAACTGTTTCCTACAAAAGCCAGAAGAACAGTCTTGCCTTCCCTTCCCCCCTGCTGGATGCAACATTCTCACCTGCAGACTCCATGAGCAGGTCCTTGGAAGAAGTGGATTCCTCTGATGGACTGGACCCTTCTGAGGACAGCAGCAGAGAAGGGGGAAGAACTCCCCCATAATGAACAAGGGTTTGGGAAGCCACGTGGATGTTCCCTTTAAAGACCTTTAAAGCTTGCTCTGCCGACTCACGGCTGAAACCCATGTACATCAGCTGCAGGAGGGGGAAAAAGGAACAATAAAGAAAATCTGGGGAAATCCAAGCTCATCCGACACCAGGGTCTGACAGGAATCTGACTCTGCATCTGACAGTCATTCTCTCACACAGAGAAAAGTGCTGCATGCCAGGAATTCCAGGACACTGACTCTGGTTTACTGGAACAGTTAACAACAGGCCAGTGACCTATTAAAGGCATGCGGATGTTGAGCAGGATAAAGAGCCTCTTGCCTAGTACCAGACCAGTTCTTTTTCTGTTTTCAAAAGGAAACTTCAAAGCACTCCAGTGTATCAGGGGGGGCGCACGTGCTGTTTACTTTTCCTAGGCAATACAGTTTTCTTGCCTGACATAATTACACAACCACACTAACTACTGACGAGCTTGTCAGACAGCCTGTCATGAGAAATACACATGCCAACTCTCTCCCTTGTGCACCACAGAGTTTAGAGACTTGAAAAAATTTCTCATTTGCTGTCTTTTTTTGGGATAGAACATTATTCCGGACATACTTCCCCTCCATATCCACACATGGCAGGTTGGTTAAATGGGCAGGAACTACACACAAATTACATGTTAGTCCAAGTGACCTCACCATGAAGAGTGGATGCCAGACCCTGGAGTGTGACAGCCGAAGTGACATGGGTCAAAGAATATTTGTGCAGCTTTTCTTAAGGAAAATCTACTGTCTTTGCAAGCATAATTCAGAAACAAGACAATGAACTCAGAAGAAAGCAAGTGGTCTAGCTTACTTGCTCAATACTTTCTTGGGAAACCTGAAACTGGTCCGTGGCCACAGAATCATCATCATCTTCCAACAGTAACTCGGGATTGTCAAGAATAAACTGCAATAAAACAGAGAGAGATTAGAACAGAGCAACAGAGCTACAACAGTCCTCAACATGATTGTGTATGCAGCCCAGTGGTTGATATAAGCACACCTCAGTCAACTGAAGTGATATCTGATTTACTGGGTCAGGAAGTGCAAGTTCAGGCACTATAGTTAAGAAAAGGTAGCTATGAACTAAAAAACAAAGACTACAGAAAATAAGAATCTGCTAAAAAATTAAAAAAAAAAAAAAAACCAACCAAAATTCTTTTGTACAACGCTACTACTATTGAAAAATCATTTACCTTAAAGGCTTGGTCCAGGTTTCCTTGTGTATTTTGAAGAGCTACCTGAGCAGCTCTCTCTGAGTAGCCCATACTTTTCAGGGTGTTGATGTCTTCCAGTCGCCGCCGCCTTTTAGCTCTCTCCTCCCTCCTGATCTGCGCCTTTTCCTGCAAGAACACAGACACTGCAAAGCTCGCTGTGCATGGGAATGCTTTAACACACAGCCTGTGCATGTGGGGTTTCTTGGATTTTTTTTCTTCAAGTTTGAATCTCTTGAGGAAAAAGCTTTTTTTTTTTTTTTGTAAATACAGACTGTGCTGCCAGACACTCGTTCCTAAATAAAGTTGCATTTCCATGAGCCAGCCCTGTCGCCACACATCCGCTCCGCAGATTGGATCTGGTGCCATCACAGCTATTCCAGGCCCTGTGTGGTAAGTGACAAACCCGTTTGGCAGATGGGCCCACAGACAAGACTTGCCAAGGACAGACAGTCAGAAACAGGCAGGGAGCCAAGGAGTTCTGTTCAGCCTTCCCTCAGCCAGTTGGCGTTTCTGTCCACGCTTCACTGTCTCAAGTCTAGAAGTGGCTCCTCAGCTTACCAAACATCACTTCACATCTGGACAGCACTGTCTTCACTCACTCTAGCACAAAAAAAAAATCCTTTTTCCCTCCTGGATCTTCCAAGTACAAAGCCACAACAAGGGACAGCCAAGCCTGGGAGTGACAGCTTGGTCCTGGTGGTTTATTCCCATACGGAGCACCGCTGAGTAGCAAACACTGGTGCAAAGCCTTCCCATGTTCCTCTGTGGTACAACCACAGGGCTTTGGTGCTCTCATTCCATCTGTTTTGAGACAGAGCTTCCCTTGTTAATGCATTAAGTTTTGGTTTCAAACTTGTGCCAACACGTCAAACTGTCAGCTACACCAACAGTGGCGAAGCAGGAGAATCCAAGTCCTTAATTTAGCACCACGCTGCTCTGGCCACACAACACACGTCTCGTGCCACCCCAACTCAGATGATCTGTGATTTAATGCTTTCACTGCTCCTACCTCTCTCCTGTTGGTGATCAGATTGGCAGCATGCTCCACATTCCCGTGGCATGCTCGCAGGGCAAGGCGAGCTTCCTGTTCCGAGAACCCCAGGAGTGACAGGCGATCCACTTTATCAGGATCTATGGACAGCTCTTCATATAAAGAAGATGCCTGGATATAGAAAGAGCAAAATGACACCACTTATACTGTTAACATACAAGCAAAAAATGCCTCCCCGTTTCTCTGAGTCAGCAAAGAACAGGTGCAAGATGGAACCAAACTGAGGGGCTGGAGTGAAGGACTCCAGAGTTTTAGGCTAAAGCTGCCTTACCTTCTGAATGTACTCTGCAGCCTCCTTTTCTCTGCCACTGTGGTAGTGCCCGATCCCTTGAAGGAGGTAAAGCCGTAGAAATAAAACCTTCTCACGACCGTAGCTTCCCTAAGGAATTGTTCAAAGAAGGAAGATGGATCACGTAGATGGAAGCATGTGGTAGAACACCAGTTCATTATCAACAGAACATTCTACACATTTAAAGAAGACACAGTCAGGGCTTTGTGACAGTCAGTGTGCAGACAAAGCATCACACCTAAACCCCTGAGATGTCTGTGCATATAAACACACGTTTGCCATGACCTTTTTGCCAGGCCCAATGTTCTCCAAGTGCTGACAATTATAGAACCAGATGACAGGCTAATGACACACAGGAAAACTCTAAACTTCTAAAAGCCAGTCTCGCAATACTTGAACCGTAACTGAATAAATGTAGAAAAAAATCCCACCCTAATTAAATCAAACCCAGCATACTTTGATGTCAATAAGCCTTTCGTGGTTCTCCCCATAGCACCTCTGGAAGCATCTCTGTGCTGTGGACAGCTTTTTCTCTGCATCATCCAGGCAGTCCAGCTGCTCCAGACGGAAGTAGCACCACACTATATCCAGCTGCAGCACTGCGTAATTATCAACCACATTCAGCAGCTCTGTGCTACATTCACTGGAAAATAAAACAATTTTTTTTTTTCTGGGAGAGGGTTGCTTATCTTTTCCTTACACACAGTTTTTAACACTCGTGAGACAACATGTTAAAAGTGTTCACGCTCATGTTGGAGAAAGCACACTCTTCATATCTGAGGCAGCAAACTGATGCTAGGGGAAGGGCAATCAAATACTGATCCCCCATCCCATTCACTGACACACAGGATAGATGCCAATACCACATCTTAAAGCATTACAGTAACAAAGAGAGCTGTGGCTACTGTTTATATGGCATCTCTAAAAGCATAATGGAACTAAACCCTAGGAGGACTGAGAAACTGCCTCAGTGCACACGAACATGCTGAGTGCTGAGACATGCCAGTCTCCTTGCACACCCACACAGATGACAAACAGACAGGGACAGTATCACTTTTGTGACCTCAAAACAGCAATTTAGGGCTCTGACAGTTGATAGGAAACTAATTTACTTGCAGAAACCCTGGTATGGTTACCGACCTCAGCTATCTGCTCCACCTTTTACAAGAAATTATTACTTCACAGGAGCAACTGCAAATGAATATCCGTGACTGTCTCTCAAGCTAATGCAATTTATAACCTGGTACATGAATATTGACAGTTTCTGTTTATGTTGTTATGAAAGATTAACTTGCCCAGTGGCAGTATCTGTTTCAGCTGTTCAACATGAAGCCACCTGTCACCGCAAGTCAGAGCTTTATCTGCTGTTTCCCATCTGCAAGAGGGGGTGTGAAGCAACCCCAAGCAAAACTGGCCCTGCTTTTATATCCACAGGCAGAGGCTGTGCTGTTCCTTTATGGGCTGACAGTAAAGAGAGAGACAAGGACTCAAAATGTTCTTACCAGAAGTGTTTATCAGCATCCAACAAATATGGCAGTGCTATTTCATATTCTTTCTTCTTCATTAATGCTCTGCCCTTCTCGTGGTAACCCATAGCCAGCACGAGCGCCTAGAAAAAGAGATTGAGACTTTTGACTGCACCTCCCCAACTCAAAGAGCTAAAAGGAAATATCCAGGTAATCCATCAGAGTCCTTGTTCTTCCTAGAAACAGAACTGATTCAGTGGTGTTTAAGACCAGTGCTATTTCACACTGCTTCACACTTTTCTCCCATCTGATAATGTCAGATATTGTCTAGTTAAAAGCAGTGGATGTTACTGGCACGTGAAATGCTGCACCCAGCTTGCTTTAAGAATGCAACCCCAGAGAGATTTTTAATGGTGAGTGATACAAAGCTCAGCATTTTTCTGGGTGCTACACTTCCTAACAGCATCAAATTTGTTTTGCTTTGCTATCACAATTATCTTGCAAAACCTAGAAATTCACCTCCTGAAAAAAAACTTATAACTGAAAATTAAATTTTGAATGTGTCAGGAAAACACTCCTGCAGTGTAACAAATGGAAATGGAGTAGTAATTCTAGATAGAAACAACCTGCAATATTTCCTCTTATCTTTGATCAATACTGATGAAATCTCATTCCCTTCAACACTGGATGCTTTAACTCTTCAGGTGAATTATTATGTTCAGCACTTCATCAGAACAGCATGCACTGTGAGAGTGGACAGTGTCATCCCCATCACCCAGAGACTCCAGGTGATGCAGAAATCATAGCAGGCCTCAGGAGAGGCTGGAGCAGCACCTAGCACACACTGGCTCATTTCTTCACAATTTTGTTCCTGTGTGTAATTCCAAGTATTTGTAAAAAATTTATTTATCTTCAGAAAATCTGGTGATCTGGAAAGGCGGCACCTATTGCTATTCTTCTGCTTCAGTGGCCAACAGCAGGTGTGTCACTCCTTCTGTAACTCAGTACTTGCACCCAACCAAAGCTATTTTCAGTTGAGAATGTGGAAATCTCTTGAATGACAAACAAATTTAAGTTTGAAAGGGGACACAGTGAAAAAGATCTAAAAACTATATTAACAGAGTCCAATTTAGAAGACTCATCAAGTTTCCAAATGGAAATAAGGCCTTAGAAACAAGTTACTTTCTTGCCTTTCTAGGACACCTAAAATATGTAACAGGCACTAGGATACAACAAAATTAAAGCCCATCTTAAACCACAAAAGTAAGATATGGACAACACGGGTCAGTGCAAGATTAGATCTGCAATGAGATCAGCAATCAGAGGTTGTCTGCAGGTGACTGAAATGTTCCCCCCTATAGAGTCTACTGAAATTTTACGTCAAAATTATTCATATTAAACAAACATCTAGTGGACCCAGGGTTACATCCCCAGAAAGTCTCACTGTATTTCAAGCTCATATTTTAAATGTTTCACAGATCAAGCTTTAAAGAGCCATCTTAACAGCATTCTATGATGCTTTCACCTACTTTTTTTGCTTGAGGAGGAATAGGAATTGACCTTCCAGTTTGATTTGCTATATCTAGGTATGGAACAGAGTCTGGATCCAAGTACTCCTCTGAAAGATATAAAAAAGTTTAAAATTTAAACACCACCTTCAACAGAGCAACTCTGCTGCCATAAGATTATTTAAGTATGTTGTTAAACAAAAGAGCAAACAACAACCAAAAAAAAAATCAGAATTACATATAAAGGCTGCATGTGTGTTTTTCTGGACATAGCAACCAACAGTGGCTCTGGCCAGGTAAACATGAGGAACTTGTTTAGCAAGGTGACCTCTAGAAAGGTCACTAAGGAAAAGGCCTTGTGCATGCAGAAATTTAAATGCAGTACTATAAGTTACATGAATGATAAAGAAGCTTTTTTTGCAGAAGACAAAACACCTATATTTTATACAACATAGCATTTGAAATAATGTATCAACTAAAGCATAGAATATTTAAAAAATACAACTGAGCACAGTTGATAATGCTGAAAAAAATACAGCTCAGTATTTTCCTTCCCCACATCATTAATGCTTATAACCAAACTATCAATTTTGTTTTCACTTCCATTTGATTTACAATAAAAAGATGACTTTCTTGTAAACAAAAGATAGTTAAGGAAGAGTTTGTTGAGATTAAAAACTTCTACCCTGCAGTTTCTCTCAGGTAGGCTGTTAAACCCTTACTAAGTTTCTCACAGAACCTTCACCCTGGGAGCCCATTAGAGATTCTGATCTGTACTCTGGCATTGGCTGTAACTGACAGTGGCAAAAACCATACAGAGACCCCATTCAGGGTTCAAAATTTGGGGTCTAAATCACTCCTTAAGTCCAAACACTTCTGTCATGTGTTCAAAACCTGATATTACAGTAAGAAACTGGCTGTCACCAGCTTTGAAGCTTTGTTCAGGTGCATTTGGCAGGAATTCATTACCTGCTCAGCTCCATAGTTCCTTACTTGTGGATTTGTGAAACAATGGAATAGAGAAGTGATTTAAACTCACCATCAAGCACTGCAGTTCACAAACACAACCTCATTTTGAAAAATTATGACTGTTAAATGAACTATATCCCTTTAACTTAATCCACAGTTGCCAGGAATCAACATCCAAAGGAATGAGAACACAACAGCCATGTTGCAGATGACAGTGACAAATGAGTTGCTCTGCACAATGAAACTATGATTACACACAGCCATAGCCGAACTACAAAAAAATGTTTAATGATTTATAACATTATGCCACTGTGCTTATGTCTACAATAAATCTAAAGCTTCTTGCAAGTCATCAGACCCTTAACTGCTGAGTGCCAATTAAATAATTGATTCATATTATATTCTTCTCAAAGCGATGAAGTTTTTTGTAGCATTCTAGTTGTGTAAAAAGGGTAAAAAATAAAGTTTTAGCCAACTTAAAATCCAGTTTTCAAGTAGGTAGAAACCTAGAAAAGTATGAACTGAAATTCAGCCACGGTATAGGTACTCTTCCACGTTGAAAGGCTTCTCAGAATATAATTTTTGATGCACAGAAATTAATGAACAGCCACCTCCCCCCCAACCCAACAAGCCCACTTACCTCTCTCTGCTAGAATTTCCAAACCCTTCTTAGTTCTTTGCATCTTGTCATTTATTTCTTTTTCTTTCTTGCACTGAAGCTCTTCCTCCTGAACTTTTCTTCTGGTTTCCTCATCACTCTGTTCCAGTTGAAGGACCATAACTTTTGCATTGTGTGTGACACCCTGGTCTTCAAGGGTTTTACCTGCAAAATAGAGTGTGAATAATACAGTTCAAGTACTGGAACTACTGAAATTGCAACACTTGAGAACTCAGTCAAATCCTATGAAAATTACTGACATAGTCAGCAAAATTTAGAATCAGACTTGCATCTTAAAAGTGCTTTTGAAATGACTGATACGTTTCTTTCCTTCTTTTTATCAAGACATTCACAAAATACCATTATTTCTATTTCAGTTGATTGATCTTCAGGGAAAAACAGGAATAAGAACACGTCCAGGATCATCCACCAGAGGACAACAGGACAGAGGAACTGGGAACTGAAACCAAGTTCTTTCTGTCAGGTCCATGGCTCTAATTCGGATATATTCCAGGGCCATCAGCAAAGAAAAAGCTGTATCATCACTTCCCACATGTCTGACAGGTTGAACATGGGCAAAACATTACCAAAAGTCTTTGCAAGTGCTATTATACAATAAGGTTTTTGAAGAAATCTACAGTTTCTCTTAAATGCGCATTTTCAGTGTTTCAACACTAGAAAAGGGTATTTTCAACATTTATTACAGTATTCCTTTAATTGATCTAATTCTATTTAAGAATTTTCATCATTATAATTTATTACATTTCCTATAAAGCAGAACCTGACAAATGCACCTTCTGTTTTTCAGAAATTTCTGAAATTAACATAGTTACAAGGCCATTTTTCTTCTGAGACTCAGAAAACTAGAAAATTAGCATAAAGGTATCCTTAACTAGAGATACATACCCAGATCAAGTTGCTTCTTATTTATGATTATTTTGACAGCATTTTCTTGTAATGCATATTCCCGTGCTATCCTGTGAAATAAATAATTTCATCCATGAGCATAAATTTGTAAGGCTGCACAATACTGTTGTTACAATAGCAATAAAACCTAAAAATTAGTGCTTCTAAATGGCTTAAAATTTTTGCTACAAAAGGCTGCTGGAATTAAAGTAAGATCACCAGAGAGCTTTGTGTACCATATAGGGAAAACCTGGGATACAAAAAGGGAAAAAGCAAAACAGACGGGAAAGAAACTGATTTTTTTAGGCTTAAAAACACAAAAGAAAGAGAAGGTAATGTTCACTGTTCAAAAGATCTGCCTGGTTACAGATTTGGAACACTGATCACTGGTGTCTTCTCAGGTACTTGCTGGGGATTTACACAGAACTAGCTTTTTCCTGTTTTCCATCTGTTAAACCACAGCTGTTCCATGAAGAACTGCCCTACAGGGACACTGGATATCCTGTTCAGAGAATACATGCTAAGAAAAAGCTTAAATCAAACAAAAAGGGGGTTTGTTTGCAGTTTTTTTAAATGCTGTATGACAGGGTGGTGTCTCATGAGAGAAGCACGAAGGGTGACTGCACTTACTGGGATCTGAGCTCCTTGCCTGTGATGAACAGACTGGTTTCCAGTGGGATTTTCCTGCTCTGTAGTAATTTCATTGGGTGGGGAAAAGAGAGAGGGAAGGAAAAGCATGATATCAAGGTACTTCGGACATTTTCTTAACTAACTGTTCTACAATAACATTTCTTTTTCAAATAACAATCATGTTTAGAGGGTTAAGCTGGACATACATAGTAGTAATTTCCAGTCCTGTATTTGCTATATAGTGCTAAAAATAAGCTTTATAACAGCAGAATATTCAGAATTAAACAAATCTAAATTCAGAACCCAACAATTTAAATTCATTTAATTATGCACCTCCAATCTTAACTGTGCTTTGCAATTATGCCACTCACCTGTGACTGGCTAAGTTACAATTAATTCCTATTAGTGTCTCTGGTCCCAGATTAGATAAACTGCAATTTTAAATTCATTCATTCCCCTCTTTGCCCAGCAGCATTATAAAGTAGAATTATGAAACTATTTGGTTGTTTTAACTGCATGGCGATCACTTAACACTCTCCACCCCTTAGCCCAGGTAATTATTTTTTCACTACAGGAGTACTTGATGCGTGAAACTAGAAGTTGAAACCTGACTTTAAAAGGGAAAAACTTAATTTAGCTCTCCATTGGAGAAGCTTTTAGGAGTCTGCTCTAGAAGGCTGAGCTTTGGAATGAGCTGCCCAGGGAGGTGGTGGAGTCTCCATCCCTGGAAGTGTTCAAGAAACAATAGGAAGAGGCACTGAGTGCCATGGTTCAGTTGACAGGGTGGTGGTTGGTAAAGGTTGGACTCGATGATCCTGGAGATATTTTCCCACCTTAATGATTCTGTGACTCTGTAATTCTATGTATCTATGAAGGGAACAGGTGAGTGCCATGACAACAGAAAATCCTGCTTCTCATTCCCAAGTTCAAGTAACGTAAATAGGCTGACTCCACTTGAGGTATCCTTCTGAAAGGATACCTCAAGGATATCCTTGCAGGATATCCAGCTGAAAAAACTCATCTGTTCTTTACTGCTAATACAAGCAGTTACAGCAGAAGGAATCAAACTGAAATAGACACTTAAATCTAACTTACTTTTCTTAATTAAAATATTATTTGTCATTAAATCCTAAAGGGAAAAATTACTCATCTCCTCAATATTATATTCCTTTGCCATGATAATCCCATATACCTGGGAAACTAAAATATGTAATTGCCCCTTTCCCCATGTTTTATATACCCAACACAGATCACTCACACAAAACATCTGAAAAAGCTGAAGTGAAAATATCTCCAAAGACACAGATCTAGAACTCAAAAGCTCAAAGTAAAGCTACTTATGCAGACTTTTTTGCAGTGTTACTCACTTTTCTACGAGGCAGATATATATCAAGTCTTGCAATCCCAGTCACTTTAAAGTTCTCATTTCCTGTCCCACGCTCAATTGCTTTACACCGTATTTCTTCAAGCATATTCTCTGTATCATTCTCATTGATATTCAGCTTGGATGAATATTTTTGTACAAGCTCCTGAGAAAACGAGAAGAAAAACTGGGAAAATGCACCAGCAGTATGACATGGAAGATGTATGACATCAACTCAGAGAAAATATTTACCTTCATCTCTTTACCAGCTTCTTTTTTTTCATTTGTATATGGTGGCTTCCATAGCTGAATTTTGTCCTCTCTTAAGCAGCTTGTCAGTTTTGCTATCAAATACTTCTTTTGCGCCATTCTTCTAAAAAAAAAAAGGGCACAAACGGAAGGGAAAAGAAAGAAAAACAAACAATCCTTTAATATAGCTTTCCTGTAGTAAGATATTTTGCTTTTCACGAATTCTAAGTGACATTTTTGAATTCTGCAATAAAAGATGAGTATTAAACGCATTTCATGCATTTTGGGGAGGAGGGGAAACTGAGGCCAAGCTATGAGAAAAAATGGGGAAAAAATTATTGAAAAGAGGGTGAAATTTGGATTGCAGTAGAGATAACTTAGAAGGGCCCTGCCATTTCAAGACAAATTAAACCTTCTCTGATCCCCTCATGTGAACTGGGATTGCAGAAAGTGTCAATACATCAAAATTGACAGTTCAGTTCTGTTCTGCTCTGGATGGAGCTGCTCAATCCACCACTTCTGATTCAGCTCAGAGAAAGCAGGAAACTCTGAGTCAATCAGCACGTTCCTGGGGAAAAAAATCAAAAACCAAACACCTCAAGAAGCAGGGAAGGCACACAGAGGGCAAGGAAAGGTGTGTGCAGAGATCCCAACAGAAGAAAAAAAACCAACCTAGGTGCATGATAAAGCACAGGAGATTTGTGGCTCTTGGACACTGGGAATCATATGGAAAATGTCCTTTAATTTATACAGAAAAGCATTCAAAATGTTGGCATACATGCACTAAGGTTGGCAAGAAATTTGATTATCAGTTTCACTTTTCTTTTAGAGTGGTTTCCATCTTTCATTCTTGTTTACAGGCACACAGCTCTCGGGAGAAAAGGGAAGAATTCCCCCAGTTTCAAAAACTGCTTCTGGCTCAGAAAAACACTACTTGAGGGGGAAAAAAATGTAGGCAAATATCCAATATGTGCTAAGTTTACCAGTCAGCCTTACCTCAAGCCCAGGTTTATTGAGCTACAAAGAATTTCCTGGAAGCTGCACTGACAACAGTCTCCTCCAAACAGGAGTCAGGGGATGAACTGGGCAAGAGGATGGTTTAACAATCCTTCCAGCTGGATTGCTGTAATTTGCACAGCGGCTCTCAAAACCAGCAGAGACAACCACACATTCTTTTTCCTGCTGGGATGCTGCTGCTATTATTTTAGAGCCAAGGCAAACAATGGCAGTTACAAAGCTAAAACCACTCAATTTTCAAAACATTGTACTAGTAGTTATTAATGCAGCTGTCCCCCTTTCCCAAAACACGACAGGGAATTCTCATGAACAGCCTGTAACCATAACTTTCCCACTTTTAAGTTATGCTGAAGACCCATTTTATACCCATAATTCCACTTAACATTAACAAAAAAAGTTATTCATGGTTTTAGGTCATCCAGATAAAATTTAAAATTACAATCTATGCTTAAGAGTAATAATAGTAAATACAGGTGACATTTATAACCTGGTCATTCATCTGTTTATCAGTATTACAGCTTGGTAAGTTTGTGATTTTAATTAAGCTATCAAAACAGAAAACACCACTGCAGTCTCCAGTCAAACTTATTCTTACAAATCCTCTATTTAAAAGAAAAAATTTTGCTTTCACAAACACAAAACTTATGATTTTATACGTAACGTTTCCAACACTTAGAATAAATTCCATCACACCATCACTAAATTGCACAAGAATCCAAAGCAAAAACATTTGTGACTTACTCTTCCATCAGCCATGAAACGCCACAAGCGCTCCTGGCACAATTTCACTTTAGGTATGAATTTTAAGGGACTTTCTCAAAACTCATTTGA
>VYZQ01050457.1:7347-25233 GCA_013400655.1 Mystacornis crossleyi
TTCCATTCTCTTCTGCAAAATTAACACATTTCACACTTCAGTGGAATATGACTACATTGAAGATTCACTCAAATCACAAAGTCTGAGAGCTGCTTCTTTCCAACTATGCTTGCCATAGAAGGCCTGGCCACTGGTATCCTGATCATTATGCAGTGTCACAAGCACACTTTTTTTTGCTTTGAAATAACTTTTAGGTTATTTCANTCTATAAGAAAGTTGTAAAATAATTAAATAAATCAATTCTGCTGCAAAATTCCTGCCTGCTGCATCTCTCTTCTCCTCCCTACTACTGCGGGACACGACAACACAACACAGCAAATTATTATTCAGTATCATTTGACAACTGCCAAATCTTGGCAGAAAGCCTTACTAGGCCGGGTGAAAATACAGATACAGAGGTTCAAATTCTGCACAAGAGCCATTCATATTAAAAGACCAGCAATGTTGGTAATTCTTGACTGACAGGCCATTTCTCTGAACAGAAAAAATCTGCACTCAAGCAGCTGAGGGAAAAAAAGAAAACAAACAGAGAGCGTTATTATTAGCCTCTGCACTTTCTTGTACTTATAAAAGGGCAAGGTCTTCATTTTATCTTCAACCTTCTACACAGCAGAGAGCAGAAGGTGAAAGTTCTCTCACCTCAGAAGTTAATCCTACAAGCTGGAATATCAATTCCACAAAGACTTTTAAGCAGTTTTAGCTGCTGATTTTTCAGGTTCTAAAGATGGAAAATAAATGCCAAGCTTCCATATAATGGATAAAAATATTAAGCTTCTGGTTAAATTCAGTCACATTTTCCAGTATTTTCATAATCTATTCAACCATCATTATGAGAAAATATTTACAAATGTTTCATGCATACCACCAGTTCACAGATCAGAAACATCATGCAATTTACTTACACGTGGAAAGACATATTCTGCTTTAGAAATTACTTCTGACTCAGTCCGTCAAAATATGACAATTAAAAGTGAAAAATTACACATATCAAAAGAATTAAATCTACCTTCGGAACTAATACCACACCACAAAAACCTGAGTACTCAAACCAACATGTTCTAGAGTTCAAGTCCTACTAGCTCTCATGAAGGAGTTTCAACATAACCTTCAGTGCAAGAGTATATGGACCAGCAAGATCATCCTTCCTGTCTCCTTTCGAACCCCTACACAATTAAAACACAACATTTTGTATTTTATTTCATAATGACTGCTTCAATACATCTTTAAATTTGACTGTGCACCAGGGATACAGAAATATTAATTCTAGTTTCTGATCCCTTAGAAACTTCATTGCATCATTCTACAGAATCCTGTGATGCAATCTCATTAATATAATCAATATTCTTGGCATGGTGTGAACTTAGACCCACATCGTTCAAAGCAACAAGAGGCAGCTAATCTTTGAAAATACATACAAGTTAAAAAAAACCACCTCATTTTCATACATACTGTGGCTGAAGAATTGAGAAGATTATAACAGAATGAACACTTACTAATCCCTAGAGCTTGGAAAATTAAATGTTGGCAGGTGACTAAGAAGAAACCTAACTATCTTAAACAAAATTCTAAGTTATCTGGTACCAAAGAGGTACTCTGCTAACCAAACTGTGAGGGGAAAAAAAACTCCTCCTACACTAAAAAACCCACATTTCCTCACTGGAATAGTAGCACCAAATGCATTCATGTTTTAGTGGCTCTTTAATGTAAGGAATAATTCTCTTTTTTTCATATAAAACTGGCATTTAACAAATATTCAAAAAGCAGAATATCTTTTCCTTCATGTTGTTCTTAAAAGAAACCTTAATATCCAAAAACATACCTAGGATGTTTTCCCATGTTTTACCATCAAGAGCTTTTCTATCTTAATGAAGAGACCACTGTCATCTTGTCTCAGTTTAACATGTAATTAAGACATGAATTTAAGAAAAAGTAATCTCGAATCTTGCCCTCAAGTACAGGCAACAGGTGAATCAATTCGAAGGAAATTAAAGAGCATGCGTTCTGGAACTGAATCATTAGCACTAGATAAATCAACAGGAGAGTTATCCAACGTGTATCTTAAGCACTAAACCATCTTTACAAATCTCAGTCACACATACACACAAAATTATAATGTGTGTCTCACTGCCAAGGGAGGGCTGTACTGTGTACTGTTGGCAGTATTCTTGGATCATATTCACATGCACATTCCTCACCTGTAACATACACCTGCACTTACAAGGAAACTTAATGCTTCAACATTTTTTCTTGGAAAACAAATCAAGAAACAGTTGCCATTTCAGGTGCTGCAGCAACTATCAAAAACACTTTCCTATGTTATTACACTCTCCGTAAGACCTTATGCTTTTCATGTTATTATATAATTACGCTTTTGTGTTATCTTTTGCGTAAGACTTTCTGCTCTGTACAAGACCTTATAAAAACAGCATGGCTCCACACTGGAAGCACATGTGCCTATTCAGGAAAAACCAGCTAAGTAAACTTTTTCCTAAAGACATATTTAGGAAGTGAAAAAAAACCCCTTGAGACAATCACGTCTTTATCAGTTCCTTAAATAATTCCTGCAAGTCATCAAGGAATATGTGCACAGAGAAGTATTCCTTCCTTTTGCTCAGTTAAATGCATTTAATTAAATAGTAGCCAGCAAAATGTCCAAGTATACAGCTCAATATGCTACACACAAAAAAAAAATCTGACGAAACAAATTTAATACTAGTAGATTATCTGGTTTTACCTTGCCTCATCAGCATTAGCTGATGCTCATGTCTAGCTGCTTCCATTTCTGCCTCTAGTTTCTCTTTGGCTTCTCTAATGTTCCTGTCAACCTGTTCACGCTGCTGCTTTTCCATCTCATCAAGAGCCTTCCACCGTGAAGCATACTCAAACTCAAATGTTCCAGGCTGAGCAAAGCGTGGGGGCTGTTCTCTTTCCCTAATAAAAATTTTGCAGTAAAAATGTACAGAAGGACACATTTAGATCAACAGCTGTAACAGCCAGAGAACATATAAACAATCACTTCAAGTGTAAATCTGACTTTTTATCAACCTGTCAGATGACTACATTCTTAACCAGACAAAGCTTAACTCAGACATTAAGACAAGCAAAAAGAATTTTCAAAAAATTGTCCAAATAAAGATTCCATTTATTTCACTTTAAGATAAAAACTTGTATTGACATCAGTACAAAATACTAATGTGCAAAAGTAGATTATCTGTGTTCAGCCTTCTAAAACAAGCATTCAATTAATAAAATTTAAATAAATATCAAAGCTTACAGACAGCCCAGAATATCAGCCAGAATCTGTAAACTTAAAACGAGCCCGCACTTTCCATTCTAACATTAATATTGTACCTAACAGTGACAAATTTTTAAGAAATGTTGTTCTACAGTCTTACCAGAATTAAGATTTTAGATTCAAGCAACATGAATGGCAAATTATAATGTTAAAAATTAGTCTTTTCAGATTAGGGGACTTCTATCTCATGATCAAGATTCACTTTCTCATGTCATGCTCAAAGTTTTACCTGAGCTGTGGAAGCTGCAAAGGTTTACACGCCAGGGAGGCTGCAAACAGTCAAGGGGCTATTCAGAGAACATAAAGATCTGTGGGTATTCAAAATCTCTGCAGGATTAGACCACACCCCTAATCCATAAAAGACTACAGTTTGCTGGCAACAAGCTCCCACTGACTGCAGTGTAGGCCAAGAATCTCTCTACTACAGTAAATGCACAGAATGTTAAACCAACAAGCCAAGTCTGAATTTTACTACGATTAGGAAATTTGGGAAAGCCCTGTATAATCCTTTGACACAGAACAGCACAACATACAAAGCATTGCTTCCTGCTACACAAACTCAAAAGTAAAAATTAGCGTATATTTACAAAGATAACTAAGCACAAAAATAATGTTCTATAAAATAAAGCTAACCACAACTTACTTGTGGTACTGTTGTGTTTTTTGCATTAGTTTTTCTGGGAGTCCATCCTCATCATCAAATTGCTCCATTGGTTCTACAACAACAGGTCGAGGTGTTCTGGAAAACATTTTCCATTTAATAACTGAATCATTAATGAAGCAATTACAACTTATTTTAGCATTATGAAGAAACACTCCAGAAGGTTAACATTCATGTGCTTGTAATTCCTGTGCTTCTTCTTAAATCACAGAATTCCAATGAATCCTGATTTTATGAATTACCTTTGAAAAATAATTGTTTCTATGCCCAAATCCAGCTACTGTGCCTAGAAACCTCAATTTACTTCACACAGATCTGTTTGGTTTTTTAAAATAGCAAAACCATCTACTAATAATTACAAAATATTTAGGAAGGAATTACCTTTTTGTTTTAATTAGTGAGGCCTCACAGAGCCCATGTTTGTAGTGGGCAAGCAACATATCCAAAACAGAACAGCACAACCTATTCATATTTTTACTGACTTTAACAACTTCGTTTTGCAAGTTATTTTACAACTGAAAACAGCTTGATAATTTGGCATTAATATTACATTTCCGTTTAAGTTATTTAAAACTCATTCTTTAAACAACTATAGGCTCACAAACCAGGATCAGAATCCTAATTTATCTCTGAAAACAGCTTTCTTGAAATGTAGTAACCAGAGGCAAGCATGAGCCAGTGCTGCCAAAGAGAGCAGTGTAAGAACTCTGAATTGTGCAAAAAGCTCTCTGCATCAGTCTTGGGAGCAGAGCTTACAAAACACAGATAACTAGAGACACGATTTTCAGAACACCAGCACTCATTTACTGTGTTCCATGCCTTTATTTCACTTTGCAGATCTTCCCCTGCTGTACCAGTCCCTCTCTGCAAAAAACAAACAAACAAAACCAAACAAAGAAATGACCCCCCAACATATTTCGCTCAAGTTTAGATTAAAAATGAAGTCCAGAATCACAGGGCACAACTATTTTTTCTGATGCTATCTGCATGGCACTTGCTGAGAGTTCCACTATTTAAATGCAACTGAACTGTGGTGCTAACAACTTATGACTTAAAACAATGCTAAAACGCTAATGTTTTGAATGTCTAGTTTTGATACATTTATACAGCAGCTGAAACGTTCTGATCAGGCAAAGTTTTCAGTTTAAAAAAGTAAAACTTTAGACTTTGATGAAGCAAAACATCAAAGTAGATGGCAGCAGATTCATGCAACTTGGCATTAAGGGAACATGTCACCTAAGGAAGAAAATGATCAAGTGCTTTTTATTCACTCAGGCCATGGTTAGATGGTCATTTCAATTCAACTGAGCTATCCAGCTGGTAAAACAAGAATACCCTCCCCTCATATCCCAGCTTCTTTTTCCCTGCCACACCTCTCACGCCAAGAATAGCACCCATGTAACACTGAACTATATTACTTCCCTTGTTTGGCTCACCACACTTACATTCAATTACTAATGCCAAGAAAACCCAGGGAATAAGAACAAATTGCTGGCACCTCCTGACAACAGTAAAGATGTATTCAGATTAAATTTACTATGTAACCACCAAGTCAGTTTAGTAGCACACAAGATTTAAGAAATTATCACAAGAAATTCGAGGTCCAGACCCCTCACTCACCTGCCATCTCCTCCTGTCAACATTTTCTCCTGCCTTATTCTCTGTTGAACCTGACATTAGCAAGTCTGTGTTTAAACAGACTGCATCGGAACCCCAAACTAATGAATGCTTTTCTGTTGTTTTAGCAAGCACAAGTGGCTTATGGAAATATCATGAAGCTCTCAAGCAGATAAAAAAACAGTACAGCCAGGGCAGGAAAAGAACTCCAAGTTACCAATTCAATGGCAGCAAGTTTTCATGCTATGAAACCACAGCCTTATTTTCCCAATGAGAATCAGAAAAATAAAAAATAATCATAAATATGTATAATTTCACACAGTTTCTAAGAAAGCATTTTAAAATGTCAGTTTTGACTGTGTTAAAGTACAGCAGTTAACAACTTTCTCTGCAAGTACAGAAATACGACATGCAAGAGAAGTGCTGCTATTTGCAAGCTTGCTTGTCCTTGAAATAGATTATTTTCCAAACATCACTAGTGTAAACCTCTTCAGAGACTCAGTCTTCTTTTTAAAGCAATGAGAAAATCCTGGCCTTACAAGCCACACTTAATTTTTGAGATAGAAACACTTTCTTTAGTTTACAGAAATATCAGCAATGTCATGCACTGTTTTGTTAAAAAACAGAGGAATATTTTTTTGTCACTATGGTACTGGCATCAGGAAGAGTGCAACCAATGAAAATAAAGTCTCAATAGAAAATGCCTTATTATATCGAGAACGAAAAGTAATACTGCATATGAACAAGAAAAAACCCCAGAATTTTGCTCTCAGGACTCTCATATGGTAGTAAGAAATCTTATAAACAGTAAGCAGAGAAAGATGGTTTTCTTTAAAAAAAAAAAAAATATTTATTCTTGGTATTCATGTAAAACACTTTAATTTCTAACCTCATGACTTTCAGAATCTGAAAACAAAGTAAGAACTAGGGCATACCATGAACGCAATTTTTGTTCACATCAGGAAGATATACTCAAAAATTCAAACAAAAACCCGTGAACTTACGTAGTAAGCAAGAATGCCCCATCACTGCATCTTTCTAGAGCTTTCCGTGCTGGAGGTTTTGCTGCAAACTCTACGAAACCTTTCCCTGTAGCTCTGCCACGATCATCTACTACAACAACCGCTCTTTCCACTGGCCCGAATTGTGAGAATGCTTGTTCCAGCAGCTCATTGGAAACCACAGGCGACAGATTCTTCACAGTTAAGGCAGCTCCGTGGGTAGCAAATCGAATTCGCAGTGGTCTGCTCTTCAAAATAGTACCATCGAGTTCTGCCTTTGCTATTTCAGCCAGGGTCCTAGATTCCTTTACCAAGATATAAAATATTTCATATATTTTATTTTCAAAGACAACAAATATCATTTTTGAGTGTCCCCTCGCTCAAAAAGTAGCAAAGTTGTTTTCCTTCACCTGTGCACGTTGGCATCAGGATCACTCAACTTTTCCCCCCCCAATCAAAAACCCAAACCAAATCCAACAACAAGAAAAAACCCAAAAGGCAAACCAACCAAGTCTCTGACCTCTGATTGAAAAAAAAATGCATTCGTTACCCCTCACGGTTTACTCTAAAACACAACATAGGTGCAATGTTTTGTTGCACATTAGAGGACTTAACAAATTCTCATTATGATGGTGCTGCTCTATAAAGGTTTTGAGTAGAGTTGGAAACTTTACGCTTTTCACATTTACCTATTCCAATGTTTATATTCTGCATCCCTAGCTCCACGCAGCAGAAAATGGTATTCGAAGATTACACTGCAGGATCTAAGGTGTTTTGGGTTGGGTTCTTGTTTTGCTTTTAAGTAAGTGAAAATATCGCACTTGCTCTCCATGGATGTCCAATTCAAATTTCATCAGCAAATGATGAAATGATCTTCTTTGCTCATATACTCATTCTTCTCACATTTGTGGGCTTTCTGCACCCCCATCCATGAGACAGTGTAAACCAACAACTACCTTTTTTCTCACTTCAAAAATCTTCACCAGGTTTGATACCTGGTGAAATCCCTGACATTTAAAGAAATTCTTCTTTATATCTTTCTTCACAGTTCAACTGGCTAGACAAGCTGTGAAATACACATATATATATTCCCTAAACGTAACGGAAATGGGAAGTTCACATAAAAACTCTATCTAATCTCTATTACACACAAAACCGAGTAACGAGATGTAAATATATCGCACTTCCTTCAGAAAATTTCTATTTCAGGCTGGGGAATTCTCAGGGTAAAAGATGCATGGCAGAATGCCACATGTATTTTAAGATGACAGCCAAAAAGGGGAAATAAAACCTAATCAGTAAAATATATGGAAAAATCATACCTACACACCTAAAAGCACTCTAAAGCTATTCCCGGAATGATACAAATCGGTGCATTCTAGACAGAGCAACCGTGAAAACTAATCGCGCACACTAAATTAACATTTAAATACAGTATCATAAACTTTTCGGATGCTTCCTTTTTTTGCATGCTTAACTCCAGCATGTTTAATCAAATACTGTATTACCTCTACAAATCTAGTCTTATCTGGGCACAAGTAATTTAAACAACCCGCGGTCCGCAACCTTTGCAATTCCGTGATTTTATGCTCTGTGTTCACTATGTGCGAGCAGCGGTATTTCGAAACAACCTTGTCCAGTCTTTAAAATCAGCTGCCTTAGGTGCCATGGGGTGAGGCGGGGACCGAAACGCCAGGGGTTGGGAGGGCCCTGAACGCAGGGGTCTGGCTTTGATGTGTAGAGGCGAACAGGGGAGGGGGAGAAGGAAGAAGGGGCAGGGAGACCACCGCTAGCAGCGAGGAGGAAGAGAATGAGAGGCAGATATTGCCTTTTTTTACACTCGCCGAAAAGGAGTGGAAGGGGCGGGGGGCAAGGGACCGAAGCCTCCCGCTTTCAGAGATAGCCCCAGGGTGACGGGGCAGCCCCAGAGGCCCGCCCAGATCCTCACCAGGCGGATGAAGCCGAAGCCACGGTCTCGATTGATGAAGACCTCACTGGGCTCCCCGTAGCGCTCGAAAAGGCGCTTGAAATCCTCCTCCGTTATATCAGTAGGCAGATTCCCCACGAACAGCCGGCAACGCTGCGTGTAGCTCTTCTCGCCAGGTTTGAGAAAGCTCTTGATATCGATGGTGAACCCAACCTCCTGCTCCTCATCTCCGCCACCTTCTTTGCTCGGCGCCAGCGCCATGGCCGCCGCCGCCGCCTCACTCTCCGCTTCTAGGCCGCGCAATCCTTTCAGGTTGCCGCCGCCGCCACCCCCCACCATGCCCAGCGGCGCCGCTGGGGAGCTGTTTTCAATCCGCACTTGCTTCAAGTTCCTATTCGCGGCCATATCCGCTCCTTCCTTGCGGGTTCTTCCTCGGGGGACGCAGAACCGTGCTCAGCAGCCGCCGCCTCCGACCCTCAGCCAGTTCAAAATGGCGCCGCCCCCAACCCGGGCGAGTTGTGCCGTCCCCGCGGGAAGCCCCGCCCCAGCCTCACGCCCGCTCACGGCCGCGCCGCCACCGCCGCTCCTCCTCAGCTGCGGCGCACGGGCGGACCTGCTCCGGGCCCACGGACATCCGTCTCTCCGTCCCTGCCTGAGGGCAGCCTGCGCAGCCGTGTTTTAGAGCAGTGGTCTCCTCAGCCCGTCCCCAGGTAGAGGAGCCCCTCGCTGGGGTCTCCCTCGAGGGAAAGGCAACCGGGTGGGATGGCCTGGTGGGTGTCTGGTCGCTGCGGGAGAGGGAGGCAGGCGTGACACAAGAGACTCTGAGGCGGAGGCGGGGATAGCCGGGGGAGTCACAGAACCACAGAATCAATCAGGTAGGAAAACACCACTTGAGATCATCGAGTCCAACCTGTGGCTGCCATGAACACCGCCATGTCAAGTAGAGCATGGCACTGAGTGCCTCGTCCAGTCTTTCCTTAAACACCTCCACGGACAGTGACTCCACCACCACCCTGGACAGCCCATTCCAGTGTCTAATTACCCTTTCTGTGAAGAGATTTTTTCCTGATGTCCAACCTAAACCTGCCCTGGTGCAGCTTGAGGCTATGTCCTCTTGTCCTATCACTTGTTGCCTGGGAGGAGAGGCCGACCCCCACCTGGCTACGCCCTCCTTTCAGGCATTTGTAGAGAGTGATAAGGTCTCCCCTGAGCCTCCTTTTCTCCAGGCTAAACCCCCTCAGCTGCTCCTCACAGACCCTTGTGCTCCAGACCCCTCCCCAGCTCTGCTGCCCTTCTCCGGACTCGTTCCAGCTTCTCAGTGTCATTCCTGAATTCAGGGGGCCCAGAACTTGGCACAGCACTCGAGGTGTGGCCTCAGCAGTGCCGAGTACAGGGTGATGGTCACTGCCCTGGTCCTGCTGGCCACACCACTGCTGATCCAGGCCAGGAAAGACTGTCCGGGCACAGCAGCACAGCATGGGAGGACCTGTGGACAGAGAGGGCAGAAAAAGCATTCACCAAGGCAGATGTGGGAGACAAATATGAGTGAAGAGTGGCCTTATTACACTGTTTCCAGGACAATTTCTTACAGGGCAACAGCTTTCATTATAAAGGGAAAGACTTCCGAGAAAAGTGCAGTAAAACGTTTCCTTCCTCGGGCCCCCCATGTTGTAGCAAAGACTATGGATCTCCCTTATCTGCAGCACAAGACTGTGGTTTGCTCTCCTGCCAGACGCCCAGATGTTTGTTTTGATTTGTGTGCTTCAACCAGTAGTACAGCAAGTGCATGGTTTCTCAGAATTATTTGTTTCATTAATACAGCTCTAGCACTGAAAAAGTCTAGACCATCTTATGAGGTCAGTAGTTACTTCAGCTAGTGTGTGGCATATACTGTTCTTTGGGAAAAGCGGTATTAAGCATGATATTCAAGAACAAATTAACTCTACAACAGGCATGAATGTGTTGCTTGGGGGTTTCTTTGTCTATTGAGGAATATTTTAAATTCCTCTGTCTTGTACCACTTGAGGTACAACAAAGATCTCAGTGCCTTTCTTCCTATCTCTAAGCTTGTTCAAGGACCTTGAGAAGACACAAATTCTTCTCTTTCTGAAGCAGACTTGTGGGTGTAGGGCATCAACCTAAACATAGATTTCAACCTCTGAAATTCAGTAAATACAGATGATAGGGGAACGATATCTACTCACAGCAAAGGCAGGAATTTGGGCAGTGTAGGAACATGCATTAGAGGCATTAGAGTAGTAGTATTGGATCCCTAAAGCTTAATCATCCTGACTGTCCAAAGAACAATGGTTTTTAGTATATTTAGGATTCGATTACAAGTGTTAAGACACAAATGGTAAAAAAAGAAGCAACTTAGAGCAAACCAATAACTTTCTAAAATGGGTAAGCATGAAAAGGGAGCGAATTATATGTTAGAAATGATGTGACTATACACTGTAGATGTGTAGTCATCAGTAGATGGGAAAAAGGAGATGCAAAGTAGTCTGGTTGTTAAGTTTTTACTAATGTAGTATAATAAAATTGTCATGGTTTTCAGAGATTTCCAAATTAGGTTAGTAGTAAAAGCTGCAACCATTTAAATACACGACCACAATTTCCTGTGTACTATAAAAAGTAGGAAGAGCAAGGAGTGTTTACAAATTCCATGCTATCCTTACTTCTCCTTAACTGTAGCAATATCTCAATATCTCAATAAAAAAGGATAGTTTAATAGTAATTAGACTATATTACTACTCCTAGATAGTAGTAAAATAGAACAACAAAATTCCACCTTCGAGAAACAAGGAAATATATCTGAAACTATATGTATATACTTAATGTGCTCATGGATCCATACACTCTTAATTAGTCAGATTCACAGAACAACCATAATGCACTTCTTTTAGCATTTTTGTGAAGGAGCTATTGGCACATGCCCTTACAGTCAAACATTTAAGGGTAACATACAAAAAGAACCTGGTATCTGCTGTGTTCAGTCACTTCCTCACCTTCATTTACACATCACTTCACAATTTACTCATTCATCAGAAGAGCCCCAGACAGTTTCCCTCTCGAAGTGCCCCGAGTCTTGGTGGCTTGGTGACTACTACACCTTGCCACTGACACCAGTTAACCAGTAAATATTTTGCAAGGAGAAAAAAGGGTCCATTAAAATTCTTGTTCAAATGTTTTCCTTCTGCTATAAACATCCACTGAAATCTTTATGGCTTACTGAATCCAATTCATATACTGGAATGACATATCCTAAGCTGTTCCAGACACTCTCCATAAGTTTGGTATTGTTATATTTAATATTTTGCATGCAGTTGAACTACATTAATAATTTCAGAAGAGTGAGGGAGAAAAATTTATTCATGCATTCATACTGTAATTCTTGAGGGGTTATATGGAAGCCTGAGTTTATTCAACATGGCATCCAAAAGGCCACAACAGACAGCCCTGATTTTGACTAACAAAGTCTAGTTTGACTTGGAATTTATTTAAAGACCTTAAAACAGTCATGACTTCTTCATTTCATGAAAGGAAATGAAATCTCGGGATTTCAATGAAAATCATCTCCTGAAGTTTCAGCCCATTTCGCTGCACTTCCTTTCTTTCCATTCCATTTCATTGTTTTCAGTAATTTCAGAATTTTAGTTTTTTTCAGTTTCATTTCATGTCATTATATTTCCTTTCCTCTCTTTTCATTTCACTTAATTCCTTAATTTCTCATTTAATTTCCTTTCATGAAATGAAAACCCCTCATTTCATGAAAGGAAATGAAATATCAAGATTTCAAGCAATATAATTTCGTGAAGTTTTGGCTTATTTCACTGTACTTCGTTTCATTGTATTCCATTTATTTGTTTTCACTTCATTTCAGAATTTTTTTTGTCACACTAACCTTTTAACAAGCTTGGGGCTGCGGCTGATGTGACCATCTCTGTGCATGGCCCTAAGGTGAAAGGTGTTGAGGCAGAAATGTTGTGGCTCTGCCATAATCCTCTCGGCATGTGTTTTCCAGTCCCAGCGTTCCTGGAGCTGTAGGCTCTTTCACTCTCTCAACCCTAACCCTAGCCCGTGCCCTAACCCTAATGGCAGCTTGGCACTGTGGCAGAAGTCCTCATCTCCGTAGGTGGCACAGACTAGAAAGCGTCGAGTCGGCAGTGTTGGCACCCTGCCGTGATGCCCTTGCGTTGCCTTTTCAAGTGCCAGTGTCCCTGGAGCTGTAGGCTCTGCAGCTCTCGGAACCCTAACCCCAACCCTAAGGGCAGCTTTGTCACTGCTGCTGAAATCCCCATCACCATGGCTGCCTTGGATCCAAAAATGGAAGAGTGAGTAATCTTGGTACCCTGCCGCGATGAAAATCCTTCATTTCATGAAAGGAAATGAAATCTCAAGATTTCAATGAAAATAATTTTGTGAAGTTTCAGCTCATTTCGATGCACTTCCTGACATTCCAATTACATTTCACTGTTTTCACTTAATTTAAGAATTTTTGGGGGTTTTCAGTTTTATTTCATGTCATCGTATTTCCTTTCCTGTCTTTTCGTTTAATTTAATTTCAGTTCATTTCTGTCTTTACATGAACTGCCAGACTCTGTTTTCTTACTCATGTATTGTTTTGGATTATTGTCTCACAGATGGTTTTGTATTTTAATTTACTAGCATAAATACAATATTCTGCATATGCATGAGTATCTATGGTGCAATCACTATTCCCTTATTGAGAAGAACATTTATTGGCAAAAAAAAAGGAACAGAATTGTGAAAACCAGCAGTATTTTTCATTTTGTCTGCTACAGAGACTGGTTATGTTTGGTGTATGCTAAACTGTTCGTGCTGTCAAGAGATTTGGCTGTATTTCCAAAACACACACCAGCCAGCCAGGTGCCATATGAGACAGTCAGAAGGAACTGTCCTAGCCTTTAATTTTCTATATCATAGCAGTACTTTCCTACCAAATATCAGCATCCTGCTGAATTCCAGCACACTCTGGACTCCTGGTTTTATTTCCGTTTACTTCCTAAAATCTGCAATGAGTCACAGTTAGGATCAGTACTTGTAATTCAAGCTGCAGTGGTAGGTCATGACAGGATGTATCAGGGAGCACTAGAACTGAGAGGCAAATTAGGGCATGGAAGAGGATGCTCCGTTCGAGAAAACAAGGGAAAAGACAAAATTCTGCCCTGAAAAAGTAGGGAATGAGATAGGCAGATAGGTTGACAGCCTGAGGCTGGGATCCTATCCAGAACTGCAAGGCCAGGGAACTGAGGCAAACCTCTGTGCTTGACCTGATGTAGGTGGGAGCTTAATCTCTTGCCATTAAAGACAGCGTTTGCCTTCAGTATTGCTCATGGCAATATCCAGGCAAATTAACTTTGGGGTAGGTGTTGGTCTCCACTACTGAGCTTTTCTTACAAAGTCCAGCTGGCTAAGAATATTAAAAACTGTCATAGCTGTGCCAGCAAGCCTGATGGTGTAAACATTACGGAGTGGAGGAAGAGGGGCTTAATGCAATCTGAAATAGCGATGCATTCTTTGTGATTGCCTGGGGATGACCTCATTACGCCACTAATGGAGTATGAGGAGTGGTTACGGGATCTTGTCGTTGCAGTGCCATCTGGTGACAAATACTGGAGTGATCACTTTAATAGAATAATTCAAGTGGAAATAAATGTGGCAAGCCTACAATAATATCATCTCTCTGGTTCCAGATGGACAGCACGACTTGGATTTTCTGGTTTTAAACCTGGTGGAAAGCCATCTTTCTCTGTTCTCTTAACACTAACAGAATTCAGGAACAGTCTTTCATTATTTTTACACAGATTGAAATGTACATGAATCAGATCTATAAAATCAGTACAACCTAACCTAATATGGTTAGTAGTCACCTAAATTCATGCCATATTAGTGGATTTTTTTATGTGACTGAAGACCTGTATTTTGGAATTATCCACGTTTGAGTAGTCAGTAGTATTCTTTGAAACAACATTGGTCTCAAGGAAACAAGGACAGAAAATATATGAAAATATATTTGTCTGTGAAGGTACTTGTCAAACAGATATTTAGGCTCAACAAAAGTTACCTGACTTTTCCAAAGCTACTTTCTCCACTAATATAATCAATGCATACAATGCACTGCTTTTTGAATATTTTTCAGCATATTGTCTTTACCTTTTCTGTAGAAGAGTGACAGTAGAGTACTAAGGCAAGCAGGAAGTCAGAGACTTAAGGAAGTATTCCCTAAATATATTCAGCCCTTAATTTATCTGTAAATGATCATTTGATGTCCTGTCAGCACATCAGGCAGTAAAGCTTCACTTGGGGATCCAGTAGAATGTGGTAGATGGCCAGTGGTTGGGGGTTTTGTTCTCTTTTACTCCAAATCATCTCTTTTACAATCTGCTGCAAAATATATTTCTTGCATTTGACTATTTGTGTCATCTCCAATTAAGCTAATGCATTCTGTAAATTTTCTTTCATGATTCTTACTTGTGCAGTAATTTTTTCTTTTGGTTTTCCTTTCAAATTGGGACATAAGGCTATTTCTCTGTGAATTGACTTACTCTTCCACAATGCCACTAGGGCTGAAAATGTTACTGTACATAGTCTGTACAGTGACTATGATCCAAAAAGCTATGAGACATTTCTCATTGGTCCTTATTTTTGCTTTCCATTTCCAGTTCCAGACTGAATTTTGTATTTGTCAAGGGAAGAAATTTAAACTGAATTAGGAATGTGTGAACTCAATTTTCAGGAGTTTATCTAATACTTTTACCTAAACCTCTATGATTTCATTCATATCTGTCAAATCACTCTTCCAGCTAGAGAATAAATAGCATTTATAATCTTTGAGCATTTTGTACAGGTCAAAATATTTTACCATCCTGAAAACTCAATAACTTAAAAATTTTGCCTAACAAAAAACTAGGAAATAATGAAAAACTTAATTGGAATATTATTTGGAAACTTTTTTGAATATTTTACTTCGATTTTTTTCTTAAATTTTAAAAAAATTGTTGAAGATGGAATGCTGTTTGTCTGTAGTGTAGCATGCAGGAATTCTGGAACTGCCATATTAGAGAAACCTCAAGGCCTGTCTTATTCAATGTACTACTTTTGACAGGTAGTTGGTGCCAGATGTTTAAGAGAAAAGTGTTGACCATTCTAGGAAGTAAATGTAGGCAGCAGATGTACAGTTTTACTGTTTAAAAAAACCCCACAACATAAGTAATGCAAGATATATAATCACAAAGTTGATAAATTAAAATTGATATCAGAAAATGAAGTCTAATTCCACGTTACGTAATATGGCATTAAGCTGTTTTGAACTTGCTAATGGTTGCTATTCAGTATTTGTCAATTCAGGTCCATGTGTAAAATTATACCGCACGTAGATCCGATTTTAAACATTTTTAGATTTTTTTTCCCAAAACTCTGGGAATCTAGTTTTTGTGAGTCTGGCCGTGCCCAGCAGCCCCACTTACACTGCTCTGCAGAGTCTCTGCTCCATTCTTTCACCTGACATTGCTTACTGTCCCTATCTTGTTTCTTACCAAAGCGTCTTTTTTGACACATTACTCTGCTGCTTATACAGCCACATGTGAACGGGATGGGGGAATTAATCTATGTGAAAGAATAAAGGGAGAGGGAGAAGAGGAGCAAGAGAAAGGATGTTTAAGCAAGCATTGGTGGTTAATAAATGTGGTATTACCGTTCCAGCCTCATCTCAAACAGCACCTGATAGAGGCTTCCTGTTACCTGAGGGGAGGAAAGAAGCACTCCCTAAAGTACTAGCTCCTTCCATGTCTCGAACTTGGAGGTGTCAACCTCCATGAGCATGACAAAGAGTCTGTCCCTGTAAAAACCTCACCTGAGGCATTTGAGGAGATCCTGCTACAGCTTAAAGTTTTTCTATCCCTATGCCAGCCATCTTTCAGGTAAGTGTTGCCTGCTTATCCGGTACGCTTTTCATCAAAGTGGACTTGAGCTGAAATGGTAGGCTGGAGTTAGTGAGACCTGAGCATGTATTTCTTGCTCCCAGCTCATCTTTGGGTTAAGGTAAAGTTACCTTGTCAAGGAAATAGCGCAGCTACCAAGCAGGCAATTGATTAATGTAACACACTGAATCATGGTAGTAAAATTAACAATAAAATTTGAGCAAACACTTTAAATGTAGACCCACTGTTTTTGCCCAAAGTTGTAGTCCAAAGTTGTAGTCCAAAGTTGTGTGGTATAGTTCATTTTGTCTCTTTTCAGACCAGAATACAGAAGGCCACAGGCTCCCCAGTTAGTTTCTCAAGCAAGATCTAATCCCAAAGTAAATGCAAGGGCAGTTTAGCTCATTCAGCAAACAAATACAGTAAACTGCTGTACATGCCTGAAGGTCAGGCGGCCTTGCAGTGACAGTGTGGTCTCAGAGAAAACCTCTTGCAGCTAAAGACAACTCTCCTGCAGCCAGCCAGCCTCTATTCCTCTTGGAACCCCGTTTAAGCTTAGTAGCAGGGAACTCCTGCCCAGTGTGCTTCCCTGCACCAGGGACTGATTAGTTACGGGCTGGAATAAGCGGCGCCCTGAGGTCCTGGTGATGCTCCTCGCACTGTATGACAGTTCCTGCGTGCCACTGGTTCAATCTGTAGCATAGCAAGGTTGCTTTGATGCCCAGCGATGAAGAAATCTGTTAGAAATTGTACTCTCCCATGTAAAAATTTAAAACATAACAGCACATCTTACCAGTTTCTAGATGAGACACATATATGAGATCCTGTTTGGTTTGGGTTGTGGTGGGGTTTGGGTTTTTTTCCTGGTATATTTTTTCCTAATATTAAGGACTGTAAAGGGAATTAAAGAAGGGTTTTTGCTTGAATGTCAGACCAAAGCAGATACTTGATGTGAACGCATTTAACATATCATCCTATGACTCCGGGAAATTTATTTAAGTCAGTACAGTTGACAAAAGCTAGAGGCTAAAATCAGTAGAAGCCTGAAGTGCTTACTACCTTCCAAAATAAGGCCATTTTTTATACAGGTGTCTATGAGACATACAGCCTACAAAGTCTTGATCTTCATCATATCTCAGTTTCTGCACTGGGGAAAATGTTTACTTACTAGTTACTAGTTCACATGGGTAATGTAGTGTAAATATGAATCAACTTTTAAGCACTCTGAAATCTCAAATGAAAGGAATTTTTCAAGTATAAATTCCCAAGATTACTACTGTATTATCACACACAGAATCCCAGTTATGCTATGGCAGAAAGGTGAGCAGGACAAATCCCCAAAGCGAGTGATGTTCGTTAGATGTTCCAATTCTGAGAAAAATTGGGACACTGTGGTCATTTTTTTTTAATAAGGCAAAGGACCAAATGTACTGCTTGTAGGA
>VYZQ01050460.1:16562-41356 GCA_013400655.1 Mystacornis crossleyi
TGTCATGGAAAAAACTTGACTTAGGGAAATTAATTTAATTTATTGACAATTAAACACAGTAAAATAGCAAGAAATAAGATAAAATCTAAAACTCCTTCTCCCCCTTTCCCTTTTTTCCCCAGGCTTAGCTTCCCTCCAGATGTCGCCACCTTCTTCACTGTGAGGAGAGTAGGGAGACAGGGAATGGGGGTTTTCAGTCAATTCCTTATGCATTGTCTCTGCTACTCCTTCCTCCTCCCACTCTTCAAGCATGGGGGCACACACACAGGATACAGTCCTTCATGAACTGCTTCCCACAGGCTGCATTTCTTAGCAAACCCTTTCCAATGGGTGCAGTCCTTCAGGAACAGGCTGCTCCAATGAGGGCTCCCCTTAGGCTCACAAGTCCTGCCAGAAAACCTGCTTGACCACGGGCTTTTCTCTCTGTGGGTCCACAGGTCCTGCCAGGACCCTGCTCCAGCATGATCTTCCCATGGAGCTGCTCTGGCATGGGCTCCTCCAGATATCTGCTCCACTATGGACCTCCATGGAGTGCAGGGGCGCACCATGGACTGCACCATGGGCTGCAGCGAAATCTATTCTCTGGTGCCTGGAGCACCTCATCCCTCACAATCTTGATGTCTTCACAGCTGCTTCTCTCACATATTCTCACAGTTCTGTCCCAGCTGCTGTTTCCCAGCAGTTTCTGCCCTTTCTGAAATATGTTATCCCAGAATCACTACCATCATCACAAGAGGGCTCGGCCTCAGTGGCAGGTCTGTCTTGGAGCCAACTGGCACTGCCTCTGTCAGACACAGGGGAACCTTCTGGCATCTTCTCAGAGAAGCCACCTTTGCACTTTGCTTCACCCTGCTACCAAAACTTTGCCATGGGAACTGAATACACATGGCCAACCCCCCAAGCCACAGCTTGCATGGAGGCTGTTCCCTGCCTTTGACTGTTCATTGGTTTTTCCTCAATATTTCCTTTTCTGCAACATGAACTTTTTGACAAGAGGGAATATGAACAATATGGTGTTCAAGATATGGGTGAACTACAGACCTGCACACGTACACTTTGTTCCTTTGTTTCACAGTTTTCTGTTATTTTCCTATAAATTCCTAGCACTTGATACTTTCTGATTGTTACTGAGATGGTAGGTCGATAAAAATAACTGTCATAATCAATAATGTCTCTTGAAATTATTGGTTTTCGAAAAAAAGGAAAGGTTTTTCCAGTCTTCTTTGCTAAAATCTCCATTTATAAATCTCAATCTATACCTCTGGTTTTGATTAAACATACGTTTACTGAATATTTGGGATGAAAATTAGTAGTAGTAAAAAACTGAAAATAAAAAGCATGTTGAAGTCATTTGCATGGATCTTGCTTGTGTAAAAGCCCTACAAGTTAAGCATTACTTTTTCCTCATGTATTAATTCAACTTTTATCACACAGTAAAAGGGAGAAAGGCAAGAAATTCTCATAAAAAATAAGAAAAACATTAATTTGCCTGTGAGCAAGCCAAATACTTGCCTAACACCTTGACTAGGATATATTTACTGCCACCCTGAGCTCTCAGCAAACCAGGTGATGCTTGGTATGCCAACCAGCTGAGCCTAGGGATGCTATAATGAGCCTGAAGTTTTACTTTTCCCTAGGGAAATATAAATCCTGCATGCATTCAACTGTTGTATTTCTGATACACGTGTTTGCATAGAGAAGATAATGAGATATTTATAAGTGGCATGATACATTACCCCATAAAATTGATGAGCAATCCATGCATCACACTCTGAGAGAATCAAGAAATTAATCAGTCACAAAGTATCCCTCCTTGCTTCTGAATTCTAATTTCTTAGAGGAGCTGTGAAAACTGTAAACTATTAAGAAGTCAAAAGTCAACATTCTGCAATAACACATGATTTATACCTCTGATTTGAAAAATACCTAATAGAAAGATTTGAGTGCTTATTTCTTTCACGAAATAACAGTGGTGAATGATGCAGTCAGAGGTGCAAAACAAAAGAAAATATCCACTAAAAGGGCATAATCAGGAGGTTTTGGCAGGGAGAAGAGCTATCCAAAACCATGAAGGTACACAGCCTAGGCAGGAAGCCTTTCATAGAGAATTATACAGGCTGTGGGATTATCCTTCAGAAGGGTCTTTCAATAACTTGTGAAGAACTGTTCAAGGGCTGGAATAGATGGATGACTGGAGAAAGCATACCTTCACCGTTACAATATAATAGCCAGAAATATGGCACAAGTCTTTGGTCATCAGAGTTAATTTCACTTTTGGGCTGCTCCAGAGGCAATTAAGTATTACCTGTTCCTTGCCTGGAGCTGGCTATAATTCAGTCTTAGACAAGATGTACTTAGAAAAGATGTGTGTTTCAGAACCCTGAAAAATTCAGAAATATTCATATCAGGGAGTTATTCCACACTGATGCAATGCTTACTTTAAGCAAATCTACACTTTAACAGCTAAAAATACACACAGATATTTCCAGTGAGAGATATGATATAGAAGAGACTGTTCTTCAATTCATTGATTACTCTAGATTTTGGGTTGTCTGTAATCCTTAAACACTGGGTAATGTCATAGATGGAAGGATTAATTGTATCAGGTAAAATTGAGAGATATTTGAGAAGGAAAAAAAGACAAAGTAAAAGCAAGCCAAACCATGTTCAAGTGAATACAGTGAGTTAATCTGGTTTGTTCTTTTACACCCTTTACAAACACATTTGCTTCCTTCTCCTTTATCACTGTTATTTCATTCTTTTTTTGAACTTTTGGACTAAATGACTATTGAAAATCGTAGCAAATATCTCCTAAGATTTTTGAAATTTTCCTTTTCAAAGGAAATGTCATGGCATGACCAATTTATTTCGGCTTGAAAAATAAGAAACTTTGTCAAGAGAGGAAAAATATTTAAAATATTACTTGGAAGTAAGTATCAGCTATATAAAAGACGTGGCAAAAACTTGAGCAAATTACTGACAGGCACTATGTTCATCTGAATAGCAATGAACTTAAATCTTTTTTAAGAGTTTTACTGTCCCTCCTGACCCCTGAACTGGAGAATAAACAAACAAAATACAAGTTTCTCCAAGCTGCAGAGATCCCCACTGATGAAAAGAATGAATTTTAGATTTACGTTCAGAGGCATCTAATTAAATAATGAAAGTGATATTCATGCAGATAGTGCCCATTCAATAGTTAGAGCACCTGTGTACTCTGCAGCATGTATGTTCTAATATTGAATGTGAAATGTAAGTTTTTAATAGCTCTAGAAGGCTCAGATGGATATTATAATGACTTTTTAACAATATTCCTTTTCCATTTAAGGAGCGAGAATTGCTAATCCATTTGCATCTTTATTTCTGATTTTGTATTAGAAAGGGATAAATTATACAAATAGTGTTACATTTGAAGAAATTCTCAGTCACAAATAAATTGAGTGGAAAGTAAAGATTAATTTGGGGTGGAAACAAGAGGAAGAAAATCAGGTTAATCTGCACTATAGGAGAGAAAAAAAAGTAAATTACAAAAATAATTAATATGATAAAGCAGAAGATTTTTCTGAGAAGTATGAAGTTAGCCTAAAACTGAAGTAACAAATCTCAGTGTCTATGACTTAACTATTTTATATTCCCTCCAATTTGAAACAACTATGGCAATGACTATATTTCTGTCTTTTAATCTAAGTTCTTATTCACCTGCATATTTATGCATGCAGTTCGGCAACTATTAGTAGCATTCCCCTCAGTCCCAACTGGTCTCCATATCCCTCATCCACTTCTTATTGGAATTTTTCATGTTAATTCCCATCTTCTCTAAACTGACTGCTTTCTGCATAATGTTATTAAAAACGTTTTTTTCAAAATACTATGACAAGATAACTATTAAAATGGCTTATCTTTTAATAGTTATTTTTCTAGGGACTGACTACTAATGGATGATGTTTGAAGTTATAAATAAGCCTCTTTAGGAGGCTTGGAGTTTCTCAAACTTGCTTTTGTTTTTCAAATTCTTCATTGGCAAGGAGTTATGATTCCCTCCTTCAGCAAGATCAAAAATTCACCCTTGTTCTCAGTATTGTCTTTTACTCGATCTCTCCACTTACGTTGCTGGTACATTTGAAGATAGGGCTTTGAAATACCTCTGCCCAGAGAGACAAGGACTGCCTGTGAAATCTGAATGGCATTGCTATGGGCAAGGCAAAAGAAACAAACAAATGAAAAAAAGCCCAACCCAAAACTTTGCTTTCAGTCAACACCATTTTCTCCTCTTCCCTCTGACCTTTTCAAAATCAAGATAAAGATTACCTTAAATGAGGTGTACAAAAGTACAAACACCAACTAGTTGTCCTAGTAGTTTCCTTTGGGGAAACCTTCTGTTTCAAAGAAGTGAGTCAATTTCTGTGCTTTCCAAATAACAAAAATGCCTTCACTACACTTCCCTCAAACACTGCTCTACTCGCCTTCTGTAGCATCAGATTCTTCTTGGCAACAGTAGTTACTTTTTGCTTCAGGACTGGATTCTCCTGTGAGACCCCTACTCTCTCTGAAAACAGGAATTAAGTTCCATGGAGAAAATACAAAAGCATAAGTAGACTTACTTCTATAAACCACAGCAGAATAGCATGTTTCTGGAAAGTTCTAATATAAGCTAACAAAGCCAAGAAATTAAAAGCAGAACTAGTTTTGCTGTTTTTGAAATAACTGTGGGCAGCTAAGTTAGTTCCTGAAGCTGGAGATTTGCTCAAGCCACCACACTTGCACCTGGACAAGCTGCAGATACTGGGTTCCCTAAGACAGTCCAGAGGGAGTAAGCACCTCATACATTTAGCTTTCCACAGTCAGAGGTAACACAGTGGAGCCCAAAAGGGATTGTAAGAACCAGGAAACCTGAATTTGGATTCCCACTGTGCAAACACCAGCCCTTGCTGAAGCAAATGAAACAGAATCCAGGTTTAGGAGACCTGTAAGCAAATCAATAAAGTGAACAGAAAGAACAACCAGAGTGTAAAGGAATAAGATACTGCTGTGGAAATACTGTCCCTGCATCAGTAGGCAACAAAGCTAAAGTTCAAGCCAGCCTACAGCTGCTAATGCTAGGGTGAAGACACCCGAGCCCTTATTAACACAGCAATCTGGGGACATCCTGCATGCCAGGAACAATGGCTGACCACAACCAGACTACCTGTCTAATCAGAGATTTTGTCAGCCTCCCATGGGCTTCTTCCCACATGAACAGTGTGCCACCCATGCAGGCTATTGCTGGGGCAGCAGTGACTCTCTGCACCCTTGCCAAAATACTCAGGACTTTGCCATGAAAACAGCCACCAGCCAACCTTCACTCCGGGCTGCTCCTCACAATTTCCCCTTGAACCTTTGTCACAGGCTTTATTTCTCTGTGCTCTGAAGAAACTTCTTTCTGACACTTTCATGCCCTGAATAGAGAATACCCAAATCAGCTTCCTCATGTGTTTTTAGCAGTGCTTGCACTGAGTTTCTACTTCGAATGTGAGAACAGGTTGCCCTGACAAAAGAGCTCCACATCCCAAGCCCAAGTGTGGAGTCTGCCACCATAACTGTTTTGATTAAAATAGAAAGCATTACTGAATGTAGATAAAAAAGGCCATGAAGTACAGATTGCTACGGTCAGAAGAATTCTGCAAATGGGTCATCATTTACAGTACGTTTACATTTACAGTAATGACACTAAAACAAACACTCTAACTGTAATATCAGTGTGCTTCTCAGTGCTTTTTAAGAAAGTTTTTTTTTCCAAAATGCTCACAGGAAGGTGAATTCTCAGCATGGGCTAACATGCTCAAAAACCTCATTGAAAGGCTTCCTACACATACAAAGTAATAAGCAGCACAGATCTAGTGGAATTTGATGTTGTAGTTATAAGCACAGCTTAAATTTATTTTCAAATGAAAACAAAGCATTCTAATACCTATTGTTTTCTAAATAAAAATTTAATTTCATGAATACAAGCCTTGGACTCTTCACTCAGGATTTTCTCAACTTACTAAGAGCACCTATAACCTTTCACCCTGTCCACCGTGTAAGTTTCTACAGGTGCACTGTAATTTCTATAGTGTTCTATATGAACACTCCAGGCTTTTCAATTAAGATATAAGGTATTATATCAGCTTTATTATATATATATGTGTGTATATATATTATTTTTTCAAAAGAAGAAGCTTCCATACTTGGAAGAAACTTTTAAAGAAATTCGTGAAAACAGTAGCTTCATTGATCAATATTGCCAGGTGAGAGAAATGGTCTCTCCATTTCTCTGTTATCCCTTGAGAGAAAGCAGAAGTCTTCCACGCTGCCAACATATTTGCACATCATATAACTTGCCCTATGATAATAAATAACCTTCTGCACCTGCTTGCCTTTGCTGAAGTATATGTGGGGAATTTTTTCCTCAAGTTAATAGCTGTGCTTGTGAATAGCAGAATACTGCCTACAAGGTAATGTTTTACAGTTTCATCTGACCTCTCACTTTTCCTTCATGAAGTGTACTTTCTATCACTAATGCTTTCCGAGAACTTGAAGGAAAGGTCAGGATACTCTTGCCTGGAAGTGAGCAAATGAATAAGTAATTTATATGTATTTAGTTCTTTAATAAATGCCTACCAGTTTTGTCCAAATATAAAGTAATATTATGCATGAACATGTTAATATTAATCTTGATTTCCACATATGAGTTCTATACAGCTACCTCTTAAATTACTGTCCTAAAATGTATTTATTATCTTGAAATGACAACCCAGTTAGCAACAAATTAATTCACACTACTGGAAAAGAATATATACAGTGTTACTAGGTAAGGGCTAGAAACACAGTAAGTGAAAATGCCAGACAAACCTCTTTTGACCCACATCACACTCCCAAGTCCCGGAAATGAAGTCCATGCTGGACTCTTATCAGCACTCCTTGGAATCTGGCAGCACAAGAGGGTAATCACGCAGCGGTGCCGCAGTGTCAGCGCCCTGTCAACCGGGCCTTGCAACCGAAGAATAGAGCCCTTGTCTGCCCAGGAATAGCATCTAAAATGGGCTCAGCAAAGCACAAATGAAGGGCTAATAATCTCTGCCCTGGAGAGTACACCCTCTGGCAGTTTGATGCTGCACTGAAATTCATGAGTACGGCTCTTCGGTTGGTGTCAACTTCCTGAAATATCCATAAAACTCTGCATAGACTATTGCTTCTGCTCATGAAATTGGGAGAGACTTGGTACTTTAAAAGAAAAGCTACAGATGAAAACTATCAAGGTGGGAGGAATGCAAGTAAACAAGTTCAGGTGATTAGATTTTTATTATTTATTTATTTATTTATTATGTCTATTTTGCTTATTATGCCTATTTTTTTCTTTTCCTTCTTCATCAGCATTTTTTCTTCTAAGATGCTGAACAGACATTCAGCTCTGGGTTTCATTTCTCCATCTGATTCATCCCACCCAGGATCTATGAAGTTGGCAGCATGCTATATAATTTCTCTCTTCTTACTTCTTTCCCCTGCAGGTTCACAATGGTGAATTTATTGCAGCAGAGAAAATATAATTCTGATAAAATTATGAAAAATATTTCTATGTATTTCTATATACTTTTTAATAAGGCGATTTATTTATTCTTAGCCTGTAATTTTTCTTATGATGTTCAAATCAATCCATTAGCTAGCAAATAAAGGAAAACCTATTTCAAGGGGACACAGTGGTATAGCTTTTTAAATGGTACACACTAGCTCATTCTCCAAGCACCCTTGCTGGTTGCTCTCTTCCTGTCCTCTATTTGTACAGGAGGTTCATTGAATCACAGCTTTTCTGCCTGCCTGAGTTTCACCCACTCATTATCAGGAATGAATCACATCTCCGTAGCATCTCCTCTCCTCCCAGCCAGTCTCCAAACAGAAGAATCAGCCCACAGATCAGCTCCTGATTTCAGTCATGTGAGCGATTCTCCCACCCCGGTGGATGTGGGCGACCACCTGTGGTGTGTGCACAGCTCGGCACCGGCTGGGTGGGTACAGCTGGGCACTGGGGCTGCAAAGCACCAGGGATGCCAGGGGAGCACAGTCCCAGGCAGTGGCAAGTCATAAACTTACCAAGAGCTACCACAGTACCTGCTGAAAAGTCTCTTTCCTTCCCACGCTGTCTCTCCTTGCTTGTGAAATGACCCCACTACTCCCCTTACCTCCAGGAATATGGTTCTAAGTCAAAGTTTCTAACCCAGACTTTATTGGCACCACTCAGAAGCTGTTGCAGTTTTCACTGTATTCACTTATGCTGCAGGTATGCTTTAACACCATTCCCAAAAGTTACATGGATTATTGACTGATATATGGTTCAAAAATAGCTGGTCTGCCTTTTTCTTCTTTTTTTTTTCCTCTAAAACTTGTAAAAGCAGCTGACAGCCTGGGGTTCAGATTGTCCTGTATTTCAAAAGAGAAATAGATGTTCTACTCATATAGAAATTACTGACTACTGTAATCCTGAAGTCCTGGAGCTGAGTCAAGTTTTCCACCAAAGATAAAATAAATACATTCATATTAACAGCTTCTTTTGACAGTTTTTCTTATTTTTACCTTATGTATATGGTTTTTTAAAAAGAGGTCTATTGCCTAGATCTTTCTTTCCAGAGCCCATTCTTTATTATATTATGTCAAGTAAAGTAACAGAAAGAACACAGTGGGACAGGAGAGCAGAAGAGGAGTGGGAAAGAGCAAGTAGGGAAAAAAGATGAGGCTCAGGAACACAGTGCCACGTTCAAATCATGGTGTGCCGGTCACCCCATGACACATGGCAATACTAATGGATGCCTCCATTAGTGCCTCACTATGAATATGTCATTTTGGAATATCATTTTCTCAGGCTTTTTGTGAATTCAAGGATAATTCAGAAATCCTCCACATTCAAGGTTCATCTCTCTTGATCAGAAAGCCGGACTGTATCCCCATGTTAAATATCTATAACTAGGTGACCTGACTATCCCAGCTGAGATATTCACATCCTTAGAGTTAAAAACCTTATTTCAAAGGACTGACCACTACAACTTTACAACACACCTAGTTAATATAAGTATCACCATATTCTATAAGAGTATGTATTATTCAAATTGCACTCTTGAAAACTGTGTGAAGATAATGCATCCCAACATTCTGATGTTACCGGAGCAAGGCACAGAAGTGGAGCAGGACAGCAGATCTAATCTGAAAAAAAGATTAAATATCTTTGACAGAAAGAAAAAAAATTGTGAAGGTGTATAAAGGAACAACAATAAAGGACCCAAAAGAATAAAATAAATGGTATCCTTTTTTTTCACTAATTTATCTTTGGTTTGGGAGTCAGAGGAGAGGTGGAAGAAGACTTTGCATGGGAAGGAAAATTATGGAAGCAAGTAAAGAGGATAAACACTTCACTACTACCTCTTTCATCATTTCCCAGGGCTACAAACCCATTAGGACAGTGAGTAATCCACTTTCTGAGTGCTGTCCCAGTAAGACTCAGCAGAGAGGTGGATGTAGATTTAGTACCACACCCATGACCTTTGGCCAGACCTTGAGCAAGTCCTGGGAGATACGTGGTTTGTACTGCTGCCTATTTCACTCTTACCTTACAGTCTCGTTTCGACATGCAAGGCCATCTCTTGTACAAGACAACATTTCTGTGAAATTGTGACAAATGAGGTAACTCAATAATAGTCTCAACAGCCCAATCCTGCTACAGGTTCACTACATCACAGAGCAGCTGATGAGACCATGTGTTCTGCCTACGTCTTTCCAGCACCTGAGACAAGAATGGCTTTTTCTATTTTTGCTTCTTTCTTCTAGTACATTTTGTCTTAAGAAAGAAAACTTTAAACCACCAGTCCATCTCAACTAACTTTTTCTCCTCCGTCCCTTCCCCAGTACCTACGAGAATGGTCATTAGCCCTAAATATAGTAAAAGGCACTCAAGCAGGACTTCTACCCATCAAAAAACAACAATCAAAAAAAGCCAGATATAAACCAAAACCAGAACAAAACAAAATAAAACCACACACTTGCTAGAAAAAATAAAAGGAAGTTTAAAAGGAACACAAACCCATAAAAATGGACGTCAGTTCCTGTTTAACATTCCCATTGCTTGTCTTTACCTGTTCCCCTCTTTCTCATCTATCCTGCACAGGTAAAGATGTGCTAATAGGAAAGAAGCCCACAGTACCCACTGGCATCTACAGTAGCATGTAGACATACATGCAACAAGAAGAGATCTGTAGAACAGAGAAGCTGGCTCTAGGGACTTGACATCCACTAAAAAGCTGATATAGGTGCACTCCCAGTTATTCAAAACTAGAAATGATCTCTGAATTCATTACTGACAGTAAGAGAGACACTTTAAATGCCTTTAATCCTCTATGTATATTTATAGAAACACAAAGTAACTCTGTATTTTCCTCTATGTGAAAAAGTGTTACACTATTATTATAACACCAAACAAACATTATATGGATTTCAGAGTTATCCGTTTTAACAGTGAAATTGTCAAGGAAATGAAGTAATATTTATGACACTATATAAGCCTTCCCTTTATTACAGTATATTCAGAGAAGACACTCTGATGCTAAACTAGTTCATCTTAGCAAAAGCTCACACATCAACTGTTTTGTTGGGGTGGGGGTTGGAATCTGACTGCAGCTTCTTCTTTGAGATATCTTTGCCTACGCCTTGTTCTTGGATCAATATTTCACTTCAGTGTTTGCTGGATACATACTTTTTGTTCATTTCTCCATAGGTGCATTCCAAAATATTCACACATTTCAAAAAAATCACATTCTTTGATATATACAGCAAAGAACAGAAGAGGAATTTTAATTAAGATGGGCATTTTGTAACTGGCAAAGCCAGCTATTGCAACTAGCATGCCTTTCCAAACATGCCATACCCTGCTTGTTTTGGACCTCCATACTCAAGTGGTATTGAAGATCCAGGCTTCTAAGTCAACTTTAACATTCAGGAGAAAAAGACAGAAGTCAAAACAAATATTTAATTTTCAAAAAAATATACAGCAGAAGGAAGAAAGCGGCAGTTGGGTAAAACAAAGTTTTCATGATCAATCCTTACATGGAAGTGGAACCCGCTTGGAAATCGCCCATCTCCAGGCTTGCCATCACTGGTGTGGAATTTTTCTTACCAAAAGAAGTCAGATTTTCACCACACTTTCATGCTGTTTTGCTTAAAGTTCAAGAAAAAAACAAAACAAAGCTGTCTCTAGAGGGAGATCTGGTTTTATGCTCTTTCTATCTGCACTATACGTTTGTGACCAATCTTCAGGATAATACAAAGATCAGCCTAAATCTTAAAGATCAGCCCACCTTATATATTTTAGAGGAATAGTCCGTAGACTAACGGAATTATATCTGCAAGTATATATCAAAAGACAGGAAAGAATGTTTTGGAAATGTTGGGACCTGGCCATGATGGAAATGATATAGAATTAGGAGTGGGTATTGTCATGGTTTCAGATAGAGGGGAGTTAATTTTTTTCCTAGTGGCTGGTACAGTGCTGTGTTTTGGATTTAGGATGAGAATAGTGTTGATAACACACTGAAGCCTTAGTTGTTGCTAAGAAATGTTTACATAAAGTCAAGGCCTTTTCTGCCTCTCAACCCACCCAACCAGTGAGCAGGCTGGGGGTGCACAAGAAGCATTTCTGTCCTCTTAAATTGTCTTTATCTGAGCCCGAGTTTTAATTTTCGTTTCCCACAAATTTCTCACTCATCTCACTGGGGTGGTGAGTGAGAAAGCAGCTGTGTGGTGTTTAGCCACCTGACAGGTTAAAACATGACACTATTTCAGATCTAACATGACTCACATTTAGCTACGGATCATCAAAGACCTGGAAAAGTACATATAATTTGAAATTTCTCAGAATTGCATGTCTTCTGCTTCCCTTCAACATACATCCTTTGAGTTAAAAAAAAAAAAAAGATTAAAAATCACTAAGCAAACTGAAGCTATTCTTAGGCAAGCATTCAGCATTGATAGTTTCACTTCTATGTTTAAACTTGCTAAACTTGTAAACCACTAAAAATAGCACCTTCTAATGCAAAAACAAAGAAAAAAAAGAATAAATCCTTACTTGGTTTAAAAAAAAAAAATGAAGTGTGGCTTGCAATGTACCACCTACAAGAAAGATAGAGAGAGAGGCTATTTTCAAGAATATGTAGTGAGATGACCAGGGGAATAGATTTAAAGAAAGAGAATAAGTTTAGATTAAATATTAGGAAGAAATAGATTAAATATTAGGATGAAATAGATTAAATATTAGGAAGAAATTCTTTACTNGATTAAATATTAGGATGAAATAGATTAAATATTAGGAAGAAATAGATTAAATCTTAGGATGAAATAGATTAAATATTAGGAAGAAATAGATTAAATCTTAGGATGAAATAGATTAAATATTAGGAAGAAATTCTTTACTGTGAGGGCGGTGAGGCACTGGAAAAGGTTTCCAAGAGAAGTTGTGGATGCCCCATCCCTGGCTGTGTTCAAGGTCGGGCTGGCTGGGGCTCTGACTAACCTGGTCTAGTGAAAGGAGTCCCTGTCCATGGCAGGGGAGGTTTGAACTAGATGATCTTTAAGGTCCCCTCCAACCCAAACCATTCCATGTTTCTATGACACTGTGATTTTCATCCTGTTTCTGTAAGAGACTTACAAAGTTGTTTAAACTTGTACCACTTAATTGTATCCTTCCACCTCTTAAGGAAGAGTGATTGGCATGCCTTGCTGCCTTTCCATTTCTTCTCTTCTAGAGGTGAGGTGTGCTACATGATCCAGCATAAAAATGCAGGGAAGAAAATAATGAAATACTCTTTACTGCGTGTAATAAGTGGTTTATTCATACAGTTATGGAAAACATTTTGAAACAGCTAAGATTAAACACCACAGGAAGCTGCTGAGGTACATTATTTATCAATATGATCTGTACCAGTATTTGGCTCCCTTATCCTGCAAGTAATTTCCACTATGCCGTTCTTTACCAGGCACTAATTGGTAGCTCTGTAAGTACCCTTACGGTATATTTTTCTTTGCCTTCAAAAGTCAAACAGTGAAAAATAATGTTCCTAGGCTGATATTTTTATCCTATTTTTATTCCTTTAAGGCAAGACTACAGGAATAACTGCTAAAATTTGAAACATGGCATGCGGTCCTAATAGACTACTAATTTTGGATTTTACTTCATATTATAGGAAAAAGGGTTTTCATGTGAATAAAGATGTTCATGTTCATTGCTTTTGCAAGTGTAGCAGAAAATTTGTTTTAGCATTTAGGGGAATATGCTATGAATTTGGTTTTACAAATATTTTAATACTGCAGTAACTTTAGACACATTTTTCTGTAACTTAATAGTGCTTGCCTGTCAAATTATCAGTGATTACTCATCAGGTGTGATTCACAACCAACAAGTAAAATTCCCTTGCAATGTGATATCTTCCACCAACATCTCTTTACAGATTAAAAGGTGCTGCTATTCAAAGGTGATGAAAAACACTTGCATCCTACAAATGCCTAAGCTAATCATTTCCATACCTTGAAGAAAACAAATTTTAGACTTCTTAAGAAGGTCATCCTGATGAACAGTAAGGAAAGAGATGCTCCATAGGTTACAACAATAAAACTCCTCTGCAATTCACTGAGGTTTCTTTTTTCAAAAGACTTATGATCTGTTGCTCACATAAAGTCTGGGAAGCAAAGAATTTCATGATTAAGTGTTTTAGCAAGCAATTATGGGATGCTTTCCAGTAACACAACCATCCAGAGTTATGGCTTTGCTTTGGTGTTTTACTTCATTTCCAATATCTCAAGGTTAGAAAATCTATTACACAAAGAAAAGTGTTTGCCAACAACTGGTATACAACAGCTCAGTTTTCACTGTTACCTCTCATGCTCGGAAAAGGATGTAAAACTTAGAATAATAGAATCATAGAATCATTAAGGTTGGAAGAAATCTCCAAGATCACTGAGTGCCTTGAGCTGTCTAAGATTTGTATGATGTTGTCTATAGTTATTCTGTAGTTAAGAACTGAAGTTTAAGCAACTACGAAGAGAAAAGAGCAAATGAAGGTAGAAGTTTGCAAATGTAGAAGGGATGCTAACATCACCTCAGACCACAATCTTATATTACAGGTTGTGTAGAGTTCCCCCAAGAACCATAGACCTGAATATTTGTAGGAATCCTTACATTCCCTCCATTTTGTCAAAATTCACGCTGAACATGATGCGAGACCTTGGGGACGTAAAGCATAGATGGATGCAGTAGTTGCTTACACTTCTAGAGTTGATGGCTCATACTCTGAAGTTACAACCAAGGACTCGATCCTTACATTTTAAAATCGGGCTCATTTCTTCACAAATGTCCAAAATCTAATAGAAATGATATTATAGGACAGTGAAACTAGTAATATATAGCAATTATATATATATATTTAATCTCATTCTTTTCAGTTTATTCATACCCAAACACAATTTCTAAAAGAAGAAATTACAAATACACAATAATGACCTGAATTTATTTTCCCCATTCATCTGTGTAGAAGACTTAAGTGCTTGTTCGCACACAACTGTGTCACAGGATGTGATATGCCTCTCTAGAGGCTGCCTCAGTACTGCAAAAAGTTTATTTTGATGACACATCTGCAACAACTCTAGGCATAAAAGACCACTTCTTGTACTCAACAGACTCTTGCTTGGCTGCATCAGCTGTACACAAGGGCAGGGATGCGGACAGAGGAGGCAGAACATGCTGCTCTCTCAACAGCCACCAGCTGGCACAAGCTCCTGTCCTCATTCATGGTGTGTCCAGCACAGTGTTAACTCAAGGCCAACAGCTTTTCCAGAGTTTCCTTCCCTTTTTATGCCTTCTTTCTCCCTGTCGATACCCTCACTAACCTGTAGGATGCTGAGGAACCTGCACATTAGAGGCACCTTAATTCCCTGCAGTACATTCAATTTTTTTTTTATTCAGTCAAGACCACAAATGTGCACGTTAATGTCAGCTGTGCCAAGGGTACTTGAAAAGCTGATCAAGCCTCTGACCCCCCTCCAGGAGATGAGATACATGAGCACATCCTTCAAAGCACAGAGCAATCCTACGCCTGTAGAATGCTGCTACGCCTTAGCGTTTCTGTACTTTGCAATGTTTGTAGGAAAACCTTCCCCTCAAGCATTAGCCATCTGGCAACGTTTGCTTATCAAATCTTTCTGCATGCCTCAAGGGACAGCTGTGGGCAGATCTAAGGCAGTAACAAATACACCAAACTAGGTCCTTGGTCTTTTTAAATTTTATCTATTTTAATGGAGAGTAGGGAGAAGGGGAACGTTCATCATGATACCGTATACACTCCATAAAATTGCTGCATATTTTGGTAGCATGTACCTTGCCTATACAAAAAACCAGTCTGTGCTTTCAAAACACTCAAATGTAGATTAAAAACTCAATAACCAGAAAGGAAGCACACAGCCAGCCTAAGTATAATTACAACTGCAATATCCAAATCAACTCAAAATATCTTAAATGGTTCATCACATCAGTGCCAAACCTAACACCTGAGAATAGAGTGCTGACTTACTTGAGGAATACTTGTATGACTAACCAACCATGTGCTTGAATTCAAGTTGCAGAATCAAGCCAATAGATGGCAATTTATTCTATTTCACAGATTCACATATTTGCAAAATACAGTGGCATTTTTTTTTCTTCACCCTTCAAAAGATATAAATTCACTCAGAAGAAAACAATGTCAGGCTTAAGGGAAGAAAAGCAACACAGTAGTGGATTTATTATTTTGTTGTTTGGAAGGCTGCTAACTCAAGCTCCCTGCCTCCCTTTTTATTTTTATATGAGTACATAAGGAATTTCTGTCAGAACAATCAGTCAGAGAAACATTAAACACTGTACTCAATGGAATACATCCAGTAAATAATCACACTGGAATCAGTTTATCTACAAGAAATCAAAGTATATGGGCTTCAACACTTAAGAACAATACTTTCTTATGATTGAAACGAAGTTAAGACACCACCAATTCAGAAGATAAATCTCCCTCTTTTCATCTATTCTGCCTCTGCATACCCAGTCCTTATTAATACTGATGCTCAAACTCTGGAAAGAACACATTTTACAGATTAAGACAGCTCAATCCCTCAGTTTCCAATTTAAAAATCTTGTCTGAACACACAAAAATTGATATATTACCTTACATTCTATGAAAGCTAAATATAATTTTATTACTATTCAATCCTGGAATCACTCAGGTTGGAAGGGACGTCAAAATGTTTATAGTCCAACCTCCTGCTCATATGAGGGTCAATTCGGAGGTACAACCAGGTCACTCAGGGTTTTACCCTACTTCATCTTGAAACTCTGCAAGAATGACACTGCACAATCTCTATGGGCATGTCCTGTCCCACTGCCCAAGTGACCTCCTGAGAAGGACACGGGATACACTCCTATAAAAGGATGTCACTTTCCCATTTTTCTATCTGTGGCCACTGCCTCAGAGACTGGCTCAGATTTCTCAGTTCCCTCCCTGTAGGCACCATGTGCCTGTGGTTAGGTCTTCTGCAGCCATGTCTGCCCCAGGCTGAAAAAGCCCCTCTTCCTTAGCCTGCCACAGCACTGGCCAATTTGACCACCCCCGCTGCAGGCCTTCACATAAGGCCTCATTGGATTTCATGACTCTTCTTGTTTACCTACACTCTTGTGGATGGCAGCCCTACCCTCAAACATATCGAGGACTTCAGTTTGTTGATGCTGCTTTCCATCTCCTCCTCCAAGCTGGCTGGACACTGAAAGTTATTGAACAGGGTAGGACCCAGGACAGACCTCTGCAATACTGCACTTCTAACTGACCTCCAGGCAGAGCACAACCACTGAACTTTAGCCTGACCATCCATTCTTTTCACCCATCTGATAGTCCTTTATCTAGTCTGGAATGTCCTAACTTGGACGGAAGAATACGGTGGCAGATGGTGCTGAAAGCTTTGCTTAAGTCATAAATCCCATTCACTGTTCTCCCCTAGTCCATCAATCCAGTAAATTTATCAAAAAAAAAGGCAGTCGAGTTTGTCAGACATGATTTATTCCTGGAAAATTAATGCTGGTGGCTCCCAGTTACCTTCTATATATGCCCAGAAATGTGCTCTAAGATGACCTTTTCTAAAACACCCACAGGTGTCACAGTGAGGCTAAAACTCTGTAGTTCTCCAGACTGTCCTTTTTGCCTTTTACAGAGACAAGCGCAACATTTGCCTTTTTCACTCATTTGGAACCACTCTGCTCTCACTGACTTTCACAAATTATAGAAAGTGGCCTTGCAAGTACATCAGTCAGGTCTCTAGGCAGGCTTGAATGCAGCTAATCTGGTCCTGTCCTCATCCAGTGCTAGTCATTCTCCTCTTCATCTAAACCTTTCACTGAGCATGAGGCCTGAGAGACTTTTCTGGTGAAGACTAAGGCAAAGAAGACTTTGAATCTATCAGCCTTATCCATGCCTCCTATTGTGGAGGCCGGTGGGGCTACAGACTTGGGGACCAAGGGAGTCCATTGGTGGGACAGCCCCGAAACCAAAAGATTCTCCCCAGGTTAGAGAGACAGAGAAGGCCTCTCCCAGGATCCTTTGTTTCATTATGTTGATGTACCCCAGTTCTGCTTCCCCTGTTGGCCCATTGGCCTCCCTGCCCCCTTCTACCCTGTATGTCCCTGATCCAGAGACCTCTCCCTTCCCCTCTCTCCCACTGGCCCTTGCTCCCTCACCACTCCCTCAGTGTTCCCCCACTGGCTCCCATACCCTAGCCCTGCCTATGTACTGCCCCGATGCCCTCAGACTATTGGTCCCTGATGCTCTCTCCACTCCATATTTAAACCTGGACCCTCCCATGTTTGTCGTCTTTCGTCCCTGGAACCCTTCACGCGCGTGGCTGAAATAAACCTCTCCCGTGGAACTCTGCACGAAGACCCTTCCCATCTCTTTGCCATTGACTTGTCAAAGAAGCTATCCGGTGTGTGTGTGTATGTGCATGAATGTGTAGGCCCTGCTGAGCGGCTTTCTGCTGGAGACACTTTCGGAAGGTTGCAGAACCCACCAGAACACCTGCCACGACATTCTATTACTAAATCACCCACCCTATTCACCAGTGTGTCATATTTTCTTTGTCTAGCCTTTTAGTAAGTCCCTTATATAGTGTTTTTTCTGCCTGAAAATGGCTACAATACTTCAACCAAGGCTCACTTTGGAAAAGGCAGGTGGGGAGTTTTGTTCAAAGTCCAAGGGCTTTGAAGTTTTATTTTAAAATAAAAAGAGAGATTCCATGTATCAGTTTATTAATTAATTTTCTAGTATATTTCCTTTATATATATGTAGCCTTTAACACTAAGCACAGGACTTGAGAAGTCTGTAACTCAAGATGAGCAATTACATTTCAAGTAAACCCTTTCTTCCATTATACGCCCAGACTGTGTCTGAATTCAAAGATCATTTCAACTAGCATAAATTTAATCTGAATTCTCTATTGGAACAAATGTTGCATGTTACTTTGCATATGACTATCTTCACTGCAATCAATAAACACCTGTATGGCAAAAGGGGAATAGGGGACAATTTATTTCTCAGTTGTCCTTTGGGAAAAGGGAGTTCATGCAAACGAACAATGCAGGCAACTCTCCTGACTGCTGTGAAAGGGACTCAATGCAATCAACAGACTAATCCTTTACATGACCATTTTAAACTTTCACTAAACAACAGTACACAAGCTGAAAAGAATAATGTTAAGAAATGAGAGATTCCTCAAGCAGATAGACTCAGATGCAGAGATCAAAGACAGTAAAAGAGTAATCAGAGTTCAACACCGCAAAATACTCAGTATTGTAAACAGACTTGAATGTCAGCAGCTCTTTCAAGGTATGAGGATGTCATACGATCACCCCACACCTTGGAGAATAAATGTAGCAAATATTGATTTGAGCAAAATAGTTTGTAGAAGAATGTGATCTGCAAAAAAAAGTATTTCAAACAAAAAAAGCGTGGTACACATTAATTCAAAAAATAAATAATTTTTTGGCTGGGAATTTACAAAGAAATGGGATAAGTATGGAGTACATATTTTTTCACAGCTGAGTAATACTCTGATCAACCATGTGCTTTGTAAACACTTGCCTGAATGTCATGTCAGATGAATCAATCACATCTGAGTTCCTTCTTCTTCAAATACAGTTATTTTCCTTTTCTAGACAATGAGAAACCTTCTTAGAGGTGACTCATGTACATGGCTGCAGCTGAATTGTTATGATGTGAAATTTATTCTTTCCAGGACAACATTTTGTTTGGCAAGAAGTAGCCAAAGAACTCTGCCTTGCAAATGTGTGCCTAGTCTCTGAGTACACAGAGGTGACTATAAAAACACTCGGACAATGTATAACCGTGATAATGCAAGGGCAAGTCTTCAGTCAGCCTTGCTGAGGTATGCAGACCTTAGAAGAGCAGTGGGTGAAACACTTGGAGAGACCTCCATCAGCAGAGCAGCCCTACTTCCAAGTCCTACTACCAGGGAATGCCCTGAAGATCTGCTGGCTTCTCCTATTTAGATGGGTAAGGAAAGAAATCTAAGGGCTAAGTGAGTACACAGACACAATATCAGAATTACTGGATTTGTGCTTTCCCAGACACCACTACATTAAGCACTTCTTGGCTGTTAGGCTTTTATTATTATTATTACAACTTTGTATTGAGAATTCAACTCTTAAATAAAGTGCTATAAGAATAACTGCCGATTTAGATAGCAGCTGAGGGAACTGGGGTTGTTTAGCCTGGACAAGAGGACGCTCAGGGGAGACCTTGAAATCTTGAGCTAAAAAATTTACTGGTTTTTTTGACTAACAGAAAGAAGGAAGTGTCAAACCCAAAACCTAGTCCCTAAGTAAGAGGATACAAAATACATTTTTAAAAGATGTCACTCAGACTGAATTTTCAACAGCCCCTTTTTAACACTTGGTAGGCACAGAAGACTCACAGGGTCTGACCCCTGCTCCTGCTCCTGAGGCAGAGTGCTTTCCATATAATTATTATTGGTAGAGCTATTTCACACAAAGTGTGAAACAGCTGTTCCAGCACAGGTTTCAAGCACCACAGCACTTTGGCCTGGGGCTCAAGGAGAGTCGGGGTTGTGTTGGTGGAAGAAGGTGCGGTGCTGCCTCTCGGTAATCCTTGAGCACTGAGACAGGGATTCAGTGTAGGTGTGAGAAATGCCAGCACCCTAAATAGCCTGCTTCCTCACAGAAGTTGACTGTACCTATGTGGTTTGGATAGGGGTAGCATTTTCAGTTTATTCCTGTCAGCTCCCTTTACATATGGTTGCAACAGGCACTTTTTAAAACATTAAACATAATGGAAGAAATAAAGCCTGAGATTTGAAAGAAAGAGCACTAAGATGAGTCCAGCAAGCAAGTGATTATCACTAGAGCTTGCATTCACCCCACTTGCCTGCCAGTTTAAATCATGTACACTTAACAAAGTCAGTTACCCACAGGAATAAGGGCATTACTCTTTACAAATAACATTATTATGAACAAGGATTTTATTTCCTACCCAATAAAAATCTGTAGGTGGAAATAACTCTGAATGGAACAACAGTCTATTCTCACATAAATTCCCACCTTCCTCGAATCCTCAGTTTTATAATAAATAAGATTTTTGTGGATTTAATATTTACTTTTCACCCAGGATACAAAAGTCTTTCGAGATGCAAACTTACAAAACTGAAGCACACATCGTTCTCCCCACTCACAAAAAAAAAAGGTGCTGTAACAAGCTGGAAGGCTTGTCTACAAAAGAGAGCTGATGAGGCTGAATTTGCAGCTATTTCAAGGCAACTCAAACGCCCATATTGTGAAGACACAGTTAACACAGCCACCTTGTGGCAAATCTAACCAGGATCAGCTGCCAAGAAGGCCTGGTGCAGATGTATCGTGCAGCAGCACAGCCCCCAGAAACTGCGGTCCATCCCCATTCTGCAGGGTGTTTTCAGCTGAGTGGGCAAGGTGGCCTCACTGGGCCACGCTTGTTTAAGCAGGCACAAGCTGTGTGCCCAGGTCAGGGGATGATGGCAGGTGGGGTGGCCATGTCAACGCACCCCCTTTCTCAGCAGTATCATTTAGATCCACTTAAGCTGCATGAGGAATTATACCTTACTCCATTTTAGCATACTTCATGGTAATGTCTCTCTGTTACAGGCTCAGTGCAACTTGCCCAAACCCGAGAATAAGCTTGTCTCTATACAGATACTTTTGCAAGAGAAACAGAGGGGTAGCAAAGTCAGGTCCATACAAAAATGGAGGGACTTTTCTGGAAGGACAAATGGATTAAATCCAGGTGTGATTTGAAGACAGTTCAAAATAATCTAGGGTGGAGCTGTCAAACACTTCCTTCAGCCCTAAACCTGAACTTAGCTGAAGAAAACACGTTGGTGAAAAGCAGGGCTTCCCACAACTCCCGCTAACACTACTTGATGCAGCCCTGATAAGACCTGGGGGTGTTGGTTGACAAGAAGCTCAACATGAGCTGGCAACGTGCATTTGCAGCCCAGGAACCCAGCTATATCCAAAGAGCAGCCAACAGGTCCAGGGAAGTGATTCTGCCTTATGAGACCCCACGTGGAGTCCGATGCTCAGCTCTGAGGGCCCCAACATGAAAAGGACATGAACCTGTTGGAGCGAGCCCAGAGGAGGGCCGTGAAGATGGTCAGAGGGCTGGAGTACCTCTGCTATGGAGACAGGCTGAGACAACTGAGGTCTTGTTCAGCCTTAAGAAGACAAGGCTCCGGGAGACCTTCCAGAGCCTTCCAGTACCTAAAGGGGGCCTACAAGGAGCTGGAGAAGGACTTTTTACAAGGGCCTTTAGTGATAGGACAAGGGGTAATGGCTTTGAACTGAAGGAGGGCAGGTTAAGATTAGATATAAGGAAGAAATCCTGTGAGTAGCAAGGCACTGCAACAGGTTGCCTGGAGAAGTTGTGGACACCCCATCCCTGGAAGTGTCCAAGGCCAGGTTGGACAAGGTTTTGAGCAACCTGGTCTAATGGAAGGTTTCCTGCCCATGGCAGGGGGTTTGCTACTAGATGATTGGTAAGGTCCCTTCCAACCCAAACTGTTCTCTGATGATTCTATGGTTCTACCTTATTCCATCACTAATACTGCAGCTCCAAGGTATTTGCCATAGGTAGCCAAATGAGAGACCTTTCCATACCTCATTGCAGCATGAACACAAACCACCTGGTTCTGCCCCACACCAATTTATAACTCAGGTAACATTAACACGTGGCCTGTACAAGATGTATTGCCTACACTGGGCTCTAGAGTTCTGGGCATATAAATGTGGACTAAAACCCAGGAAACTTTCCAAGCAGTATGAGGAACCCAAAATCTGTATTTATTAGTGCTGTTATACAGATTACTGCTTTGAAGGGTGTGGCAGGTAGAAAAAAAGGCTTTGTTAAAATGTTATGGATCTGCACTTAGTTCTGGTGTTTCTTTACAGCCTCAGTATTGTCTGCCTGCGTACGATTACCCTTACAATTCTTTCATTCGTCTACCAAAACGGAACACCCTACTAGGAGATAAGAGAGCAACTTCAGGCATAAATCCATTCAGAGTAGAGAAGTTTCATTATGGACCAATTTGAAAATTAACCATTTCCTAGAAATTAAATCATTTTGTACTTTGCAAAAACTCTTACATTCAGATTAAGCTGATAAGTTGCATTTTGTGAACACAATGGTAGGTATCCAGAAACTACTTCTGTATAAGACTTCTTGTAGGAAAATTAACTTACTAATTTCGGGTTAGGTGTTCCTTTTTTTTCCTCTCTTCACGACAGCAGACATTTCTGAACACAACAGCAGACAGCTGTTCCATCTGGGTTCTCACTAATTAGTGAAACACCAGCTGATCCTGTCTTTTCCCTCCAAACTTTCTCCCCAGATGCAAAGTCTAACTACCACCCTCTACATTTTCTTGTAGTAGGGTCCTCTCAGTTAAAAATTAACTCGAGCATTTTCATTACCATTTTTTGTACTCCAACACATTAAATCTATTAAATATGTAATTAGGTTATAAAACTGATATACATCTACTAACTAATATATTTTGTTTTTCTTGTACTAATTCAACTTTTACTTCAATGTAGCAAGAGTACAGACTTTGACCACACTGCTTTTAGCACTGCAATAAATTAAAATATATTGGAATAATCAGCAGCATGCATTTGTAAGAAAACTATGACAGCTTTCATAGCAATTATTGTCTAAGTATTTACAAGGGGAAATTTACGTAAGTATGTCATTTGAAAAGAACAAGCTGCCAAATACTCCACGCACAGAATTCTTTTTCTTTTGATTTTGTGTATGGTAACTCTGTTTTTTTCTGTCTCATATTATGCAAATATTCTTCTCATCCTCTTACACAATGGTATTTATTACATGTCCAACTGCTAACATAGTTAGCACTGCAAAGTTCACAACTAAACCATGTCCCCAGGTGCTACATCCACACATCTTTTAATACCTCCAGAAACAATGACCTTTTAATACCTCCAGAAACAGTGACCACTTCCCTGGGCGGCATGTTCCAATGCCTGCCAACCCTTTCCATGAAGAACTTTTTCCTAACATTCAATCTAAACCTCACCTGGTGCAACCTGAGACCATTTCCCTTCATCCTATTACTTGTTAGTTGGGAGAAGAGACCATCTTCCCCCTTCCTGCCTTGTAGTTGTAGGAAGTGATAAGGTTTCCCCTGAGCATCCGCTTGTCCAGACTAAACAGCCTCAGTTCCCTCAGCTGCTCCTCATAAAACTTGTGCTCCAGAACCTTCACCAGCTTCACCAGCCCTTTTCTGGACACGCTCCAGCACCTCAATGTCCTTCTTGTCATGAGGGACTAAAAATTGAACTCAGGATTAGAGGTGCAGCCTCACTAGTGCTGAGCGCAGGGGGTGAATCACTGTCCCAATCCTGCTGGTCACACTATTGCTGATAAAAGCAAAAGTTGTTGCAGATACCAGCAGAGATATGTAAAAAACTCTGGTGGCATTCTCAAAAATAAGGAGCAAGATGGTTTTAACGTGAGAAGAGCAGGAGAATGTTGCCTCTTGGGAATGAGCCCTATTCTTACTGGGGTCATACCTGAATGTGGCCCAAAAAGCAAGTTAGGAATAGGAAAAGTACAATTGCTTCACGGAAGAGGGATAATATAGCACAATTCCCCCCCAAGCACCCAGGGGCCAGGGTATGAAGAGGGCAAGAAGAGGTGAACAACCACTCAGCTTTCTTTCAAATCCACCTGAAACAACATGACAGCACTGTCGAAGAAAGGTGAAACAGGTCTGTGAAATGCAGCTTCTTCAAGAGTACTTATCTGCTATCTAGTAAAAACCTGCTCTGAAAGCAAGCTGGAGGCCCTCTTGATGTCTTTATATGAAAACACCCTCTTCAAAATAGACAAGTTTACCTTTGTCTACTACTAATAACTACCCGTTGACCTCAATGCCTGTTTTTAACTCCTTGCCTTGAACTTTGAACACACATAAAGCTAGCTGGAAATTAAAGAAAAAGAAAGAAAAAGCCTGCTGCCTTTGTGCATTAACTTCGTGGTTAATGCATGTTCACTCTGCCTGATTTTGAAAAATACCTTAAAATTTACATTTGTATGGAAGAAATCAGTTATATATGAGGGGTAAAAGTCACCATGTGCTATATATAG
>VYZQ01050460.1:49927-60062 GCA_013400655.1 Mystacornis crossleyi
ACTGTAAATGTAAAGAATAAATATAGAATATAGATCTGTATTTTGACCTAAATTTACTTCCTCCAGCCAAGTCTGCTGTGTTGACAAATATCCAAGCGTCTACTGTAGGAAAAGGAGATATGCCAAATTTGGTGTGTGATGGGCTTATAGAGAAATTGCAATGATTTTAAGCTTGTGCTTGATAACAACAGAAGATATTTCACTTCTTAGAATAAATATTATAAACAGAATCACAGCCTCAAACATGTTTCTAGAGATTATATACACACACTTATAATTACGTTGAACCTTCAAAACCTTATTTTTAAGATATTTTGATATTGCACATAATTTTTTAATTTAAAGAATCACAGAATCACCAAATGGGTAAGGTTGGAAGGGACCACAGTAGGACATCTGGTCCAACCTCCCTGTTCAAGCAGGGTCATCCCAGAGCACATTGCACAGGCCTGCATCCAGGCAGTTCTTGAATCTCCAGTGAGGGCGGCTCCACAACGTCTCTGGTCAATCTGTTCCAGTGCTCGGTCACCCGCAAAGTAGAGAAGTTCTTCCTCGTATTCAGGTTGAACTTCCTCTGCAGTACTTTCTGCCATCGCCTTTTGTCCTATTCCTTGGCGCTGCTGAGAAGAGCCTGGCTCCATCCTCTTGACGCCCTCCCCTTAATACAGACATTGATGAGGTCCCCTGTCAATTGTCTCTTCTCAACGCTGAACAGGTACACCTTCCTCAGCCTTTACCCATAACAGAGATGCTCCAGTCCCTTCATCATCTTTGTCACCCTTCACCCGCTCCAGGAGCTCCACCTCTCTCTTGTACTAAGGAGCCCAGAACTGGACACAGTATTCCAGACCTGGCCTCACCAGGACTGAGGAGAGGGGAAGGATCACTTCCCCTCAACCTCATGGCAGTGCTCTTCCTAAAGAGCACTGCTGGCTCATGGACAGCTTGTTGTCCACCAGGGTCCCCAGGTCATTCTCTGCACAGCTGCTCTCCAGCAAGTTGGCCCCCAGACTGTCCTGGTGCCTGGGGTTTTCTTCCCCCGGTTCAGGACCCTGCAGTTGCCTTTGCTGAATTTCAGATTGTTGTTCTTTGCCCATGTCTCCAACCTGTCAAGGCCCTTCTGAGGAGCTGCACAGTCCTCTGGGGTATTGGCCACACCTCCCAGCTTTGTGTCATCAGTGAACTTGCTAAGAAGACATCTGTCCCTTCATCCGAGTCATTGATGAACAAGTTAAACAACCCCAGGCTCAGTATTGAACCTTGGAGGGGAGCTGAGAGCGACAGGCCTCCAACTAGACCCTGTGCCACTGACTACAACGCTCCAGGATCTGCTGTTCAGACAGTTCTTAATCCACCTCCCTGTCCACTCATCCAGTCCACACTTCCTGAGTTTGCCTATGAGGATCTTGTGAGAGACAGTGTCGAAAGCCTTGCTGAACTCAAGGTAGACAATATCCACTGCTCTCCCCTCATCCATCCAGGGAGTTGTTTCATCAAAAAATGTTATTATGGTTGCAAAGCCACTTACTCATACTCAGCCTTTAGGAAATGCCAGAATTAGGAGAGCCTATTTTTTAAAAATGTTTTCCCACAATGCCTTTGTAAATACCTCGTGGTGCACATTTGATGGACAATTATGCGACATTTCATTATTGTTGGATGCTTAGCCCAATCTTATTTACTTAAAATGTTTCAAACCCTAGCTTGAAAGAACAATCACTAATTTCCTCATGGGTTTTTTGAGGGCTGCCATCATTTATGTTAAAAAAAATCTTCAGGACAATTCATCTTTGCGAGTGAGGGCTGCAGCAGCAATCCTGCTTTCACAGCTAGGAATCTGTGACACAGAGACATCATGTGAGACATGTCCACAAATACCAAGTCAAGCTCAGGCAAGCTGAGGTACATGGAGGCTTGCCATTCAGACAGAACTGAGCATATTTTCATAGGAAAAATAGCTGATGTGAAGATAACCTTACCTTTTCCATGTAAAAATCTCACTTCAAGACAACATTATCCCTTCCACAGCAAAATTCCGCAATCTTCCTCGTAATTACTGAAGTGCTCCTTTACAAATGGTGCTGTGAGATAGTTTAGCCTACATAGAAACTAGGTAGGCTTGCCAAATTTCATTGTTAGGAAGGACCTGGGGTGTTTTGGGTTTTTTCCCTCTCTCTCTCTCTCTCTCTCTCTCCTTTGTAAATTTTTTTGCTGGAAGATCTAAGCGAAGCAATTCCTAAGAATCAGCAGAGCTTTGGGGCAATTGGCAGAGCCATAGGTTTCTGCAGCAGCCATCAGACCTCAGCATACATCCAGTGGAAAAAGGTGGCTGTGCTTAGACCACCACCTCCCACTGCCCATATCCTGAATTGAAACAAAGCAGGGGAGTTAAAGGTAAATACAGAGAAACTGCTGTAGTGTTCATGCTCCAGAGCTGTCACAATTATGACATTCAAACATTAACTTCTGCACTGACATGGTATTCTTTGGGACCATATATATCTGGCCAAGCCAAGATATCTATAATATAGGTATTTAAATATGAGTTAGTAGCCCTAGGCTCTCTTTATGGTCAATAGAGAGAAACACTTCTAGGACATGATTCAACTCCCCCTAAGGCAGGTGTTCAAAATAGGTCAGATGAATCATGCCCTAAAAGCATCTGTTTCTTTCTATTGACAGTGAAAGGGCCAACACCAACAAGCTCAATGGCAAACTTCTGTCACATAAAAGACAAGTTTGAGAAGTTTGAGGAGCTGAACCCTAGCCATGCCCTTACAAACAGGTTGAGTGCCAGGATTCATCCTTGCCAGGGGCAGCCCTGCTAGGATAAAAGGCTCTTATTTACTCATCCTCAAACCCATTCCCAAAAGCGCATCTTTATTTTTTCCCCTTCACATATCTGTTTTCCTATTCCCTAATTTCAGAGGCTCACGTCACCTTGAGCCTCACAGCATGCCCTTCTACCAGCAGTCCTCTAAGTGCTCTCCCTACTTCCTTAGGCACTTCCCCTCCTCTGCAGCCTTCTCCTGAGTGCATTTATCCCTTGCAGCTGCATTTCATCATCCCATCTGCTGTCTTCCAGTGCCTACGTTAACCATTTCTCTGCTTGAAAGAGCTTGTAAACCCTACTCCACACCACGACTTCAAACATTTTATTAGCATTTATCCATACTGTGCACACTGAAAAGCATGTTAGCTTATTGCACTTGGAGGAAACAGACTTGAGAAGTGATAAAATGTAATGTAAGCACTTAACACTCCTGGCCCTTTTGAAATAAGAAAAAATTTGTGGGGTTTTTCCCTCAGAAATTATTTTACAGTCTTCAAGAGTCCTGCTGTAATACTGAAAATATTACAGCAGCATAGTAATGGTGATTCTATAGTTCAACCATAGTTAAAATGAAGCATGCAAGTACACAGAAGCAAGCTGCATGAATGAAGAAACTGCTTCATTTTTCCTTCCAAGTGGAACTACAGTGTATGCACTTCACGCCAAAAAAAAATTCCAACGGTGTTTCACACCAGTTAGAGGTTACAGTACCATGCACCAATACAAAGCAGCAGCAGTAGCACAGACAACTCCACAAAAAAAAAAAGAGAGACAAAGACAGTGTCTCATGAATTCTTAATTCATTAAGGAATGAACACACTCCTACAATCTGTAAAGGAATAAATCTGTTCTGAAGAACAAGGCAATTTGGGGAAAGGAAGAGTATCTAATGACTTTCTTTTTGATCTGAAAATACATATTTTAAGTCTCACTATGTGTAGCTGAAAGAACAAGAAATGAAGGTAAAAATAAAACTATAAATATTAAAAATGCTGTAAGAAATCCTAATCTCTGTGATGTTTTCCTAGTGCCTAAACAGTAGGCCTCATATATATGATGTATATATCATATAAAAGACTGAAAAGTATATAATAAACAGAATGACATTGGTCTGTATAATATATGATTTTTTTTTCCCTGTTTCTAAGCCTTATTTTTCCAATCCCAAGTCATCAACTCATCCAGCTCTGAGGAAAAACAAAAGCATAATATAGTCTTAGATTTAAACAGTACAAAATGGAAGCCCTCTGGAAGTGTTCAGTGACAGACTGGATGGGGCTCTCAACAACCTGGTCTAGTGGAAGGTGTCCCTGCCCACAGCAAAGGGGTTGGAACTAGGTGAACTTTAAGGTCCCTTCCAACCCAAACCATTCTGTGTTTGTACATCTATGAAAATAAAGTTATTTTAATTTTATGTACATGAAAATTATTACTGAATTAAATGGAACTATTCATTTACTTTCAGTTAAGTCCATTCTTGTAGGATTAAAGCCTATGTCATGGCTAAGTGTATTTCAAAACCTGCAACCCCAATGAGTTTTTCCTATCATTTTATCTTTTTTTGTGGTTCAAAGGAGATATGCAAGTACGAATACATGGTAGCAAAAATCATCATCATTGGGTTTGACATTCTTTTCTCCTCTTGACAAGGGAGAAAAGCATCAGATGTGAACAGAACAATAATTTCAGTAGAGTAAGAATGCTTGAGCATGGCTCCTTGGTGAAATATTTTTTTAACTTAACTGTCTCTATATAGTTTTATTATTCAGCACCAAGGAACATGAGTGCTGCCAGTCATTTGAATGATCAATAAAAAGAACTATGCCCAAAACAAACATTAAAAGACTTTATTAAAAGCCTGTAATTGGCATACTGGGGCTGCTTCAAATCTCTGCCCGTTGTTTAGATAAGCAAACCAGAGAGAAAGACATTTGACTTCCTGCACTTAAGAGATAGGTACTAGGTACTGTTTTTACCTTTCATGGAGCAGCTGCCTCTAGAACAAATAAATTGAAACTCAACTGCACACCACTTCTCAAAACCTGACTGTTAAGACCTTTTTAAGCTGGCGTAACTCAGGGTCTCTTAATTCATACTGAAAAACAAAAAAATAAAAGGACTTCCAACAGATATCTTACATAAATCAAATTTATCCATTAGGAGAAGTACCTACGATCGCTCATACTAGAATACCATAACTCTGTGTCACAGTCAGCATCTTCTTTTGCAATCTGGAGGAATAGGACTTGTCTGTAGATCAGTTCAATCAGCCATGAGGAAAGAAAAGGTTCAAACTGACAAAAAGTTCTGAGGAGAGAATTCATTTCTGCCTGATATCTGAGTTTCCAGGACAACCTCATGTTTTGTTAAGTGGGAAATTGAAAAAAAGAATGAACTGGAAGGATATTATTTTGCAAGAGATTGCTTAGATGAGATTTTTTGAGGAGATTGACATCTATAACAATAAATTTATTTATGGTTCAGGCAGCCACCAGAAAAAAGAGATGAGATTGCAGCTGATTTAGGTTGGCCAAATGCATTCTTGGGAAATTAAACAAACGGCGTCTGTGTATCCGCATTCAACTGACAGGACTTGGAGCAAACTGATACTGTTAAGTGCCCTCCAATGGCCATGTGCCAATACTGTTATCCTGTCTCTAAGAGTCCTGTCTCTCGCTGTCTGCTAAAGTTATCTGCTGTGCTGGTTTTGACTGTGGGAGAGTTAATTCTCTTCGCAGGAGCTGGAGTGGGGCTGTGTTTTGGATTTGTGCTGGAAAACGTGTTGATAAGTCAGGGATGTTTTCCTTATTGCTGAACAGCGCTCACACAGAGTCAAGGTCCTTTCTGCCTCCCACCCCAGCAGAGAGCAGGCTGGGGGGGCTCAAGGAGTTGGGAGGGGACACAGGCAGGAGAGTTGACCCCAACTGACCAGAGGGCTGTCCCATACCCTATGGTGTCATGGTCAGCATATAAAGCTGGGGAAAGAAGGAGGAAGAGGGGGACATTTGGAATGATGATGTTTGTATTCCCCAGACACCATTTGTCATGATGGAGCCCAGCTGTCCTGGAGATGGAAACACCTGCCTGTCCATGAGAAGCAGTGAATGAATTCTTTGCTTTGCTTGTGTGCATGGATTTTGTTCTCCCTATTGAACTGCCTTTATCTCACCCTGTGAGTTTTCTCACTTTTACTCTGGTTCCAATTCTCTCCCACATCCTGATGCAGGGACAGTGAGTGAGTGGCTGTGTGGGGTTTAGTTGCACAAAATTTTCCATTTTCCCTGAAGATATAACAAAAATGATTTTCCGAGTCTATTTCCATTGTTTTTTTAAGTACTACCTTGTTACTACCAGAACCTTGCCAAAGAAATCAAATTCTCTTCCTTCAGCCATTTTAGCCAGTGCTCTTTGGTCAATATCCCTTGTTCTTAAGTGTCAGGAATAAAAATGTACAATAGTTATTATATATATTGCTGTGAATTATCATCTGTCTTAGATTTCTCCATGAGTTCCTCAAGTCCATTTGTGCACATGTGCTATCATCAACACAAATAACTTAAATAACTATTTCTGTGCTTTATCTCCCCATTCAGTATCTCTGAATCTGTACTAAGGCTATGAGAAATCCAGTGCATAGAATCTCAACCAACAAAAGCAGACTAAAAAAATTCAACAACTAAAAATTATTTTTAATATTCCCTATTGATTATGAATGGCTTTGGGAATTGGGGCAGGTGTTCAAGATTATTACTCATTATTTCTGTTTCTCCTTCTTTTATTTCATTTCACTGAACAAGCAGTACAGCTTTCTCATTCTTTCTATCACATTACAGTCTTAGATACCTACCCAGTACCAGCAGCTCCCCCACTCCTGTGGCTCAGTTTTCTTTATTTCTGAAAAGGAAATTTATCAATACATTGGGGGTGTGAGTGCATGAGCATGTGCGTGTGTGTGTGAAAGCCCATGCATTTCCCAGACCCTTCACATTATTACTGGTTCCACAGTTCTTGAACCAGGTCCCCACAAGCTTTTAGGCAGAATTTAGATGGGAGAAGAACACCATTTGGGTGCTTTCTGTTTATTGAACATTTAAACAACACTTTTGAATCGTTTCCTGACTTTTCTCTTGCAGGCCCTAGAGCTAAGAATATATTAAATACTTAAAGTGAATTTCTGATTTTATATTCCTTTAAGAACTAAAACCTTAAGAAAATTTCCTAATCAGTGCTACATTCAATGCCTTTGAGCAATGTAGTCCTTTTAAGTCTATCTAGAGAAGCTCTTTTCCAGTGTATCATAACGCTAGAGGCTTTGTACCTGCCATAAACAAAACCAGATAATTAAACAAAAAATACATTAGGCTTAATCTGCATTTAAATTAATCTCTACAGAGCACATATTTGTTAATCATAAAACAGCAGCTCAGGATCAAGGGTGTTATTTTCTGATGGTAATTATTTGCAACAATAATTCACATTTCTCATTTAAGCAAAAGTTCTTCTGACCAACATGTCAATACACAGTTGACAAACACTGGAGATAGGCAGTTGCAAAGGAGTAAAAGATTGTGCTTGCTACTGTGAGCACATGTGAAAGCACATGTGTACGCATCTTCGTTTAACAGTTTTATTCTTTCAGCTGTTGTTATTCCAAAAATAATGGATTGGATATTAAATAGCAGGCATTTCTGTATGCTTTTCTTGTTTGGATACATGCCAGAAAGCAATTTTCAAGCTTAACTGAAAGACTTGTTTAAATTGTTTTCACAGTTTTCCACACAAATATTATCTCTTGTACCATTCTTTAAATATGCATTGAGCTTAGCCAAGCTGTAAAAAAAAAAAAAGGACTCTGAAATTCAAGTGAAAACAAAGAAAATCCCCGTTGCTGTCTGACAAGGAAATTTAATTCCTGCCCTACTGACTTCACAGGGCAGTCTGCTCTGCTTTCTTAACACAGATGCTTGGGCCATGCACAGTTCTTAAACCATGTAAGAGCCAGTATAGGCTGAGCTGGAGCTGAGCACAAATCTTGGGCAATCTACAGAACAACTTCACGTCCACTGTGCAAAGAAAATTACACTGCTCCTAAGCAAGATTTTGTGCCTGTGCTGAGCCTTGTTGGCACAGTCTGCCAGACTCCAGTGGATAATTTGCCCTCAAACTTTAGGTGGTGAAGACATTATCTAAGGAAATAATAAAGTTCCTCATATTGCATAAATGGAGAACAGGAAATGCCTGCAGAAGAATAATACATCCGTCTAACATAAATACACAGATTCCAGCAAAATGGCTCTGCCTTCAGATACTTCTGAGGTATCCAACTCTTTCCACTTGTACTTCTATTAAAATAGTTTAGCAGAATAAATTAATTTAAGGGAGTCAGTAGCCTAAAATTGAAGCCCATGTTAGGTAAAAGTCCTCACTATTAAGCTCTGTTTGGTGACAACAATTACCTGCGACAAATACTGACCCCTCAATCTCATATATTGCTATTAATTATTTATTGACTTTTGTGATGTTAATGCATTCAGTTATGGACGCACAGTTGAGCAGAAAATTTAGACAGAAGTATTCTGAGAAACCTGGTGACAAGAGTCTCCTGCTAACGGATCAGTAAACCTGAGTGAAAATCAGCAGAAGAAAAGAGAAAGACAAGAAGAAATACCTGACTGATAGTGTATTTTTTATGGGTTTTTTTCTTATTCCACAGAGGTTAAGAGGAATAGGAGCTTTTGTAAAAATTAAACTGAAGAACTACAAGAAAAGAAGACATGTTAATAAATAAAAAGAGAGATTAAATTAGTGATTTCAGTAAGGATTGTGATACTGAGATCCCTTTCCAAATGCACCTTCAGGAAGATAATTAAAAGCTGTCTGAATAAATAGAAAGCAGTGAAGACACTGTAATAAAAATTACTGAGAAAATGGAGATGAAAGAACGAACACTGCTTTGGATGAAGCCTGTCATACTGTGCAGCTGTCTTGGAAAAGGCAAGTAAGTGCTGGAAAACTGTAAAAAGATGCGACTGNTCTTCTACCTAGATAAATTTCTATTTTTTTCTACACCCTGTTCATGAAAAAGATATCTGAAGCTCTTTAAATGAGAAGACTCTACTAAAACTATACATTCGCAAACGCTTAAGAAAAGCCTCTATTTCTTCTCCAGGCAAAATTCAGTGGAAAAAAGAATACCATGGGCAAGTCAAAATACCAACACAAACCCCATCTTACTTCTATAAAATTATACAGAAAGAAGCCAAAAATGTTTTTAATTTACCTATGATAGCAACTGTAAAGAAAAATGAATGCTCAGAAGAGATGGGCAACATTCTTTGTAAAATAAAGGGGAAAAAATTTCAATAGACCTTGTTGTTCACAGCCATATAAGCTTTAACTACTACTGAGTGTCTTTCAATATCAGAGCAAATAAGCGTTCAATTAATATATCCATATTTATATCTTTCCCTGTATATTTCCACGGGCACACTTAGAATAATGTTCTCATGCTTTTGCAACAGGGAAAAAAACTCTAACTAGCGAGGTTAGAACTGAGCCACACACTGTAGACTGCAGAAGCACTTGCAGTCTTGCTCTGATACATCTGATGCTCCTATAGTATAGTTACCATGCCGGTGTGCGAGGTGATTGATTCTGGCATATCAATAAGGGGCTATTTTCAGCAGTGGAAACGGAGAGATTAAAGTCAGAACTTTAGAGAAGGATGACGCAAAGATGAGTTTCTTTTCATTTTGAAATTTTCAGAAGACTCTAACCTCTGCTTCCAGCATGAATTTGGTCTTTTTTATGTCGAGCCAGTATTGCAAGCCAGTACTATAGCTGGGGAAAAACAGAACTTCAAAATGAAAACTGGTTTCAGCTTCAGGCTGCACTTCAGTAAATGTAAGTCTAGCTAAATATAGCTTTTCCTTTTTTTATAAAACCAGAAACCTGTGCAACTCTATCAAAGTAGCTGGAGCAATTTTTTTATTTGACAGCAAATGATGCTGGTGCCCAGGTAAAAGAAGTTAATGATTCACTGTTGAACTAAGAAGATGCTTTTTAATGGATCTGAGAAGAAGTGAAACAGTGTAATGCTTGTGGAAAAGGAGATTGAAAAGTTGTAGGTTGGAAGAGTGTAAAAGGGAGCTACTGAAAGGCACGGGAAGTTCTAAAAAGAGAGAAAAATGAGGATATTTTGCAATTGTGAGAGAAGGAATAATTTTTGTCATCAGTTGAAATGCATTAATTTCTTTTTATTTATTTACTTTATTAAAATTCAGTTGGATTCAGGCTTGTTTC
>VYZQ01050461.1:0-31693 GCA_013400655.1 Mystacornis crossleyi
TTGGAGGTCTTTCCCAACCTCACCAGTCCTGTGATTCTGCAATTCCGCTGCTCCTGAGACTGCCAACAGCATTAGAAATCTCTGATTTCTGTAAGGATTGATTCTATAAGTCAGAATAAGTGCACCAAGAAAGTTTTCTTATTCTCTGGACACTTGGGAGATCCCACTTTAGAGGGTGGCAGCTTGACTCATATCCATGTTTGGAATAACAGCCTGTCCCTGAAGTGTCTCATTTATTGCAGTCCTGCTTGGCTTGGGCAAAACCTTTAGATGAGCAGAGGTTTTTTAGTGGACTACACAGCAATTAACTTTATTCTTGCTTTTAAATGTTAATATACAGGTGACCTTTTAAAAAAGTTATTATTAAATAAAGAAGTTTCTGCATTTGTTATAGATTTAAAACTTGTGAACAATCTGCCCTGAGTCTTAAAGAGAAACAGCTACAAAAGCTACGTAGTAAAAAAGGACTGAGAATGTTTTAAAATTCCTCAGAAAGATTTGGTGCTTTGTTCAGTGCTGGACCATGCTGGATCATGTTCTCAAATCTTTCTGGGCTGACCTTTCAACAGGAAATGCTTTATGAAATGTGTTTTAAGAACCATTTGACTGAGTCCAAAATCACCTCTTCTCTTTAGATATTTATTTGGTGAGACATCCAGATCTCCCCTCACACTTGGTCTTCACTAGTTGGCATTTATGTATTCCAGACACACGTGAGCCAAAATCACCCTGGGGGTCCTGGGGGCTCTGGCTCACACCTCTGGTGACCACAACGTTCTCAGAGTTCTCCAGGAGGTCCCTGACAAGGATGGAGCAGGAGGAACACGCCAAAAACCTTTCTTCNATTTATTTGCTGAGACATCCAGATCTCCCCTCACACTTGGTCTTCACTAGTTGGCATTTATGTGTTCCAGACAGACGTGAGCCAAAATCACCCTGGGGGTCCTGGGGGCTCTGGCTCACACCTCTGGTGACCACAACGTTCTCAGAGTTCTCCAGGAGGTCCCTGACAAGGATGGAGCAGGAGGAACACGCCAAAAACCTTTCTTCAGCCTGGTGAAGTGGCCGCTGCCAGCTGTGCTGGGAGTGCAGGCGTTTCCAAACATTTTGAGCAAAACCACAAGCACGGAGAGAGGCTGCACCCTGATCAAGAAAATTCACCCCAGAAGCACCACGAAGTCACCTCCAGTTTCTCAGTGGGCCTGAAGTCAGTAAAAGTTTCCCACTGATTTTACTGGGTGAACATTTTAAAAAATACAAATATGCCTTCACCAGCGTGCCACAAACTTGGTCACATTGTCTTAGACACCAAGGCTTGCATGACAAAAACTCCTCCCACTTAAACAAACATCACCCAACAATATAATCTCGAAAATGTGATTATTTTGCTAAGCAGATCTGTGCCTGCTGGGCCCAGGCTGGGGGCAGTCTGAGAGAAGGGCAGAAGTATATGTTCCTTTTCTCTCTTTTCAGGCACAAATATAATCCTGAAGATACTAAAATATTCATGATACTAAATATTTAAATTCTTCCACCCTGCTGGCCTGGATACTTCTACATTCACCAAAAAAAAAAAAAAAAAAANNNAAAAAAAAAAAAAAAAAAAGAAAGAAAAAAAAAAGGAAGGTAAAAAAGAGAATTAAAATGAAAACAAAAACCCAGTGAGACAGAAAAAAAGGGTGTTCAGCAAGCACAGGTGAGCGTTTAGGAAATTACAGCTTTAGTCAAAGCTTTGCCAGTGAAACAGGGATGAATTTATTGCAAAGGAATGACAATAAGGGATCACCAGTAACTCACAGGGTCTCAGGTGAGGGAGCACTTGCTTAAGAAGGGAACTGCCCCTCTCCCCAAAAATAAAAAGTTCTCAAATCTTTCTGGGCTGATGTATCAACAGGAAACGCTTCATGAAATGTGTTTTAAGAACCACTAGATTGAGTCCAAAATCACCTCTTCTCCTTAGATGTTTATTTACTGAGACATCCAGATCTGCCCTCACACTTGGTGTTTACTAGCTGGCATTTATGTTTTCCAGACACACATGAGCCATAATTATCCACAAATCCATGAAAAAATGTTGATGTTGATATACTGAATATAGAAAACACATGAGCAAACATCTTCCAGAGATGCTATTAAGCTAAAGTGATAAAGTTTATCCAACTCTGCAAACATAAAGGCAGGAAAAAACCCAACAAATAACACGCCTGTAGAGCCTTGGTGATTTTACTTTTAAATGCAAACCCAAAGTGTCCAGAACAAATGGAGCACTTCTTTCATTTCCAGCCACTTGAGTGATGCTGAATTAATGTATGGGTCACATTTGAGGGACTTTGCTCCAGTATTTGGCCTTTAAATACAAAGTTTTGTTCTTCTTTTCTTTCTCCCACTCTCTTTTCCATAACCCTGGGTGCACGAGGGACTTTAACCCTTTAGCTCTTCAAGGGTTTATTCCCCTTGATACAGCTGCGACCACAGCACCAGGTCACTTTACTCAATCCCCAAAATTTCTGTGGTTACTCATTGTGCTGTGATCAGCAATAAGAATTCAGAGCTCAGGGGGAAGAATCAAACAAGAGTAAATTACTCTCCAGAATGGCTTAAAAATACAGCTCTTGGAATCTGAACTCACCGGAAGCAAGTTACCCCAAGTTCTGAAATTCCTGATATAATTTCCTTTTTAGGATTTTATACGAACGTGACCTATGAGAAGCAAAAGGGGTGAGAAGCTGTGTTGCACAACTCTCCTTCCTCACGTTTGCCTGGGGAAAGTGCTTCATATGAGCCCAATCTGCCAGTGTCACCCACATGGCAGAGCTCTGCATCTGCCTGCCCATATGAGTGCTTAATCTGCCTGTTTCATAAGGTAATTACTGAAGGAGACACTAATATTGCCCATAATCACTGGGCTTTTGTTAACACCTCTAAACCAGTCAAGTTCACGCATCAGTTTGCACGGAACTTTGAGCTCTGAGTTGAAGAAAGGACAAAAATGGGGACTGAGCCGAAATTTGCTGCTTGTGAGCTCCGAGCCCACATCCAGAACAACCCTTTGGGTTCTCTGCATCAGACAAGCTGTGAATAATCCACCAGCCAGTGAAATAGCTGCTCCCTGATTTTTCTAGTTAATAAAAGAGTGTGAATTCTCTCAGAATAATTGTATTGAAACAGAAAATAATGTGGAGCATGTTTCATCCCTTTAAAGGAAATTCTAACACTGAAATGTGATGTCAAAAATGAGTTGTGCAGTTTGCAAATCAATGTTAAAGAGAAAATTCCCTACTCCTGCGTAGTGAGAGCCCAGAAATTTCTCGAAGGAGCCAGGGCAGTGATTTTTCCCCCTCATATTCCTCAAAATCATTCCTCATTCACCACTTGTGCCACATTTATATCCTAGAGTAGGTATGCACAAGTGTATTTATTTACACACGCAAGGATGTCCAATGCAGGTAATAAGAATTAAGAAAACGAAGTTATGCAGTGTTAAATAGCAGAGACAAAGAAAACTTCTTATCAAACATGCATGAAAGTGACCCATACATAAATGGCAGCGAGGAAATGTTCCTCATGTATCATCCTCTGCATACACACTGCATGAAAATAAAAAGCTTTTGAAATGACATAAATACGAGTATTTCTCAAATTCCTCACTCAGCAAAAAAATTATCTTTGCCGGTGCAGGAAAAACACTTCAATCCCTAATAAGAGGCTTATTTGAGTGTTTTCTTGGGATGTATTTTTTGGCTGTCAAGCCCCAGTGCTGCTCTCCTGCGGTTCGAGGGGCCGTGATCCGACACCTGCGGGAAGGAACGCCCGGGCTCGGGTTTCAGCTTCGTCGGGGGCACAAAGCCGGGCAGGAGGGATGAGGAGAGGCGGGGAGGGATCATCTGGAGGCAAACAACGCCAGCCAGGTGACTCCGAACTCGACACCGCTGTGGAGATGAGCCCCTCGATGACAGACTCTGAAGGGCCTCTCCCGCGATGTTCCTTTCCGTGACTCAGCCCCTGGTTTTAAGGATGCTCTCTCGCTGCTCGTGATCCAGGAGAAGACATTAATCACAGCACTGCTGCTTGATTAAAGCATTAATAATGTATCTTACAGCAGCAGGACTGGATATTAGACAGAGGCTAAACCGTCTCTGGGAAGAGAGGTGTTTTCCTTCATTAAATGTCAGAGGAGAGAGGTTCCAAAATCTGAGCAAAACCAAGACTTGCCAATGAAGAAAACTACTCTTGTCACGATAATTCTGCTGATTCCAAAGGAAAACGGGAAATGCACGAAATAGGAGGTTTAAACAGGGGTTTGAGGTGACCTCTCATTTCTGACCCCTTTTTTTGTGGTTTTCCAAAGAGGGGAGGGGTCTCTGCTGCCAGAGGAGGTCGCAGCCATGGGTAACCCCAACAGGGATGACTGCTGTGCCTCAGTGCTGATTGCTCCCCAAACGCTTTGGAAACATTCCCACTTAGTTCCTGCAGGGAAACTCACTGGCTTAAGTCATTTTAGGGACTCAACTTTCCTCCTCTGAAAGAGCCGGGTATCTGTCGTGGGTTAAAATTGCTCAGAATCAATTTTGATAACAGATAAATTAGAAACAACTTTTCCTTTAAAACAACACGATTAGAAGATTAGCAACCCTGGACAAGACTGAAAAAGGATGAAGCAATGGAAATTATTAAGATTGACAGCAGTGTCCTCTTCCATTCATAAATGTGGTGATTCCATTTGTCTAGTAATAATGGTATTTTACACAGGTGAACAGTTTAAAAAAAGAACATTACATCAAAATGTGTCAATGCAATAAAAACATTTCCAAATCCCTGGCCTAATTTTCTACTCACTTAAATCTCTTTTTGCTGGTGTAATCCCATGGAATATAATAGCTTTGTTCTTCAGGGGATAAAATCAGACACAGAAATGAAGTTACAAATGGAAATGATGCCAAAAAGTCACAACTTACTTTCCTGTGTCAAAGTCAGAAACTGCCAGAAATCATATTTTTGTCTGGGTAAAAAGACAAATGAATGGACAAAAATTAAAAGTCATGTTAATGAGTATTAAACAACACAATCTCAAATACTCCCAGATAGATACGATAGATAAGAAATTAACATCTAAAAATCAGAAATGTCCAAAAAAAACTCATAAAGGGCTGAGTATCCTTTAATATGTGTCTTAATTTTACCTCCAGCGTGGACCAGACATTTCAAACTCTGCAATTTCAAACACACAACTGGACTTATTCCTTACTGGTACAGGAACTAAAGCCTTGGTGTCCCTTAAAAAACTAAATTCTAAATGCCAGGATATCAGAAATAGAGGAAAAATAAACAGCACAGAAGGGAACTGCTTTAAGAAAATGGAACTATGGGAATAGGCTCATGTATTTTCAAAGCGAATCTATCCACAAATTAATTTGGATTTTTTTTCTCTTGTCTTTATCTGAAACAGATGTTACAAGGAATACTGATAAAATCACTTCGCTGTCAATTATGCATTGCACTGTGAGGCAGATAACTTCTGCATAAAAATGATCAAACAATAATTAAAAAATGCTAATCATAAGCCAACTGGAAATTTTTAGGTCTTTCTTAGTATTACAGCGTCTTTAGTGAGTCAGACATGAGAGTGTGTTTTTAAAGAATCCACACTAACACTAAAAGATAACCCTTGGTAAAATCAAAAGGATGGATAAGTTCTATTTTTGTCTTCAAGGCAGCCTAAACAAACGAAACCATAGACAAGTACATGCGGACAAAAGAAAGAAAACATTCGCTGATATTGCGACACATCCCCCTCATCCTAAGCCGGGCGTGACAAAGAACAAGCTCAGGTTCGGGGACACGGGAGGGGCTGGGTGAGGTGGTCACAAACACTAGGAAATCAGCACTCTGCGTGCCTGGGATCAGCCATCAAAAATTGATATCAAAAACCTCGAATTTAACGGAAATAAAGGGATATGGGAGTGCTTGTATCTCCAGATTGCATCTCCAACCAGAAGAGCTTGTCCCTCATAAGAAATTCACTCCAGGTTCTTTCGACTGGCACAGAAAATCAGAACACTTATTGAACAAACAGTAAGTGTTGCACCCAGCTTTTTATTAGAGCTGTAAATGTAATGAAATTAAAATCTTTTCAAAACAAGATATTTTGAGTCTTTTATAAAGGTGTGTGGCTTCTGACTACAAATCAGCAGCCTGCTCTTGCTCTAAAGGCATCCCAGAGATAACGTGGTGTGAATCTGGCAGAACAAAGCTTCAGGAAAGCAAAGAATTAGCAGCCGAATTTATTATGAAGGGATGAAGTTCAAACACAGAGCCATTAGCCAGCTAAGTCCATTGCAAATAGCTTCTGGAAGGAATTACAATTCAAAGGACTCGTTAGCTTAAGATGTGTTAATATCAGCCAAAGACTTTTAGTGCCTGAAGTGAATTCAGAGTTGAAGATGTGACTGATACCGACACTTCCTCTTGCAGATATTTCTGCACATGATTTGCAGCTCAGCGTTGCTTCCCTGGAGCCTGGATCATCCCTCCTTGGCCTTGCCCTGAAAACACAGGGGCCTTCCTTTCCTATTCTATACTATTCCTGTTCTATTCTAACTTCTAACACTCCGGGATATACATTTTATTCATTAATTAACCAACCAGAACAGAACACGATTCTAATTCTGCTTCTCCTAATCTATCAAAACTTAATTCTATTTTACGAAAATAGTCGTAACTCTTAAACAAATCCTACATAGATTTTACACATAGGATCTCTATCTGTTCTTTTTGTTTAGGTACACAACTTATAAAAAAAAAATACCAGTAATGTTGCAATGTTTATATTTTGTCTAAGACAGAGTACTCTGTGAGAGGCAGCACTGCTGTACTAAAGAACTAGGTTCAAGGTCTTTTTAACTCAACTAATACAGTTTCTTAGTGTTTAAGGCACTTAACATACTTCTACTGAAAACTAAAGTTTATACTTCTATCTTATAATCGTGTGACTCAGCTTCTAAAGTGATTTTAGTTCTAACCCCATGTTCTGGTTTGTTTCTGGGCCTGCAGAAGAGACCCAGAGGGGCTCGCATTCCAACACTTTCCTCCAGTCAGTGCTGACAGATTCTGCTTGCCTCGTCCGTGTGAACATCTTCTGCTCACACCTACAGGACACCATCCAGGGGGCTGAAATGAACAGAGTAATCCTGGGATGGAGAAAACAGGATTTGGCCCTTCCATTTTAGGTATTAGGCTATTGGCCAATTAATGTCAATTATGGGAACTCACTCCAGAGCCTCCCAGTGAAGCCAGAGACCAAGCTTTGCCTTGAAAATGGGAAATATTTTCCTATGACACAAACCCACAGAGCCTGACTTAGTCCAGGGTGAACTTTCTGAGACAACAACCATCTGTTTGTCCTGTGTGTGTACCAAACAAGAGAGGCTGTTCCAGTCTATTCCTTGGATTCTTAAGCTCTGCTGCAACACCACTGATGACAGAGTAATAGGGAGACCAGTCTTAGACACCAGAGAGACAGCACTGATCTCTGGGAAACAGTAATGTAAGAAAACATTGGGTTTTGCCGGAAATCATAACAAAAACATCTCAGGAAGTCCACAGCAAGGTAGATGTGCTGCAGAGGTTGTATCCCAGTGTCCTGAAACACTTCTTCCTCTGAGCTGTAATATAAGTTATGAGCTAATATCACCTCCCATGAAAACAATAACACATCTGTGACAGGATAATAATTAGGAGCACCACCAGAGTGTGAATCTGGAATGCACCAGTCCTTCCAAAGCCTTGCAGCCAGCAAAAATATGTTGGGATATGAAGCTTCGCAAAGCCTTTTCTTAAAATTAAGATCTCATCCTAAACCCAGGAAAACATTATAGCATTTCTTTCTTTTCTAATCAGCTTTAGTTCTTTCCTTCTTATATCATCAGTAATGAAGAACTTACAGTCCAAGCTACGCCCTCCTTGCCCTCGGGTCCCTCAGCTCTCGCTCGTCACTGAACTCTGCCTGAACTTTGTGATCAATTCTGTTGACAAGGCAGAAATAGGGAGATGATTTAGCTGCTTCTTCTGCTTGCCCGAAGCTGGAGGTGAGCAGCAGCCTCAGGACCAGCAGCGGTTCTGCCTCTGAGTCCGAGCAGGGAGCTGGAGGAGCCGAGTTAAGCAGCAAAGTGCATTTTCCTGAGTCATTGTTCAGACTGGCCCGTGCGGCTCCAGGGGATGCCCTCTGCTAATCTCGTGTGTAGATCACATCACCTCAAGCACTCTCCCTGTTTTTACCTGCTGAGGCACTTCCAGATGAGAGGAGGAAGCATCTGCATTGATTTTACAAGGTTCTGCAGCAAAAGAGGAGAGTCCAAGCAACAGTACCCTGCACTGTCACCTGATGAATAAAGAGATGCACTTTATTGCTTGGTTCCATCACCGTGGTCTGAGACACTGAGATGACTCCTGGGAGGGAAACGGGCTGGGGAAAGTTCCTCTGAGAAGGGCAATTGCTGCAGAAATAGTGCAAAAGTATTCCAACAAACCCCAGCAGCAGTCAGAGTGTGGAGGGTTGTGGAAACTCGTCCAGGGCATGATTAGAAACCAGGGTTGTCTTGAAGGACTCCGCCAAGAATGGCATCAGGGAAAGCTCACTGGTACTTCTGCTGCCTGTATTATTTTAGGAGCTTAGGGCAATTTGGGTGATTTCATTCTAATCAAAATCTTTTCCTATTTCTAATCCCTTCAGCAGATTAAATATTACCGGAAGGAAAATCGACACCCACACACAAAGCCTGGACTGGGCCATTGAGTGCAGTTATTTATTGGAGGTCATTAGGGTTGAAAGACAGGCCCTTTTGGCCAGCTAAATACCCAGAAGGGAAGGACAAGCAACAGGAGAGATCTCTATCACCCTCTAAGTAGTTTCTTGTTCTCTGCTATCAAAATAAATAGTCTGGAATGAATAAAATTCAAATTAGTCTCCGTTCAGTGAGATGGAGCTGTGCCAAGCGCTGCCATTTATTGAAGTCCTTCTACACCACTGCTAAAAAGGAAAGTTCTGAACAGTGACGTCTTAGAGACAGAATTTGTTATGGGCAGACTGTGAACAAAATGTATGCACTGATGTAAAATTCCCAGGGACTCGGCATTTCGGCAGCCCGTGTCTAAACATTACCGAGGGTAAAAACAAATAGCACGATAATTTCTGCTTGCTTCAGGAAAAGGGGTTCTTGGACACTTTTATTGTGGTTTTCCATTTGAAATGGTTAAAACAAACTGTGAAAATTCTGACTTGAATGCATGAAGAAATATTACAGACACGACGAGCCCTTTTCTCCCTCTCTTGCTGCCACACATTTCTGTGTAAGGCACTGCCTGGATATTTCCCAGGCAAGCAATAAGAGACCAAGTGGTAATGAAGTTATTTCCCTCCAACGTCAGGAGTGTTTGGAGCCACGGCCGTATCTCAGCATCTCCTGTACCTCTCACGTCTTGTTGTTTATCAAAGGAGCAATGAAAAGGAGCTGGGGAATGAGGTGTAGATGAATATGAATTATTGAAAGGGACTAGGAAGAAAGTGCTGCAGAAACAAGAGGAGCTGTCATTTAAGCTCCAGGTAAGAGGTTTTAAAGCCCAAATGAGAGAAGTGAATACGAAAATGCTCTGAGTGCTGTTTGTGCTGCTCAGTAGAGAGTAGGGGGTGTTGCTTTTAGAGTTTGCAGCACAAACTTGTCCTCACTCGAGCAAAGGGTGAAAACCATCCTCTCGAACCCCATCCTCTCCTGCCTGCACTCACCCAGACCAGCACTGGATGAGGACAAAACTTTTGGGGAGAAGAGCAACTGCACTGGAAAAGCCCCTTTTCCTTCAGGAGCCTACGTGGCATTTTATTTCAGACGTTTTCTGTTGTCTGGTCCAGGCGTTCAGCCTGAAATTTTGTGTCTTCCCTGACTCATTCAAAGAAGGATTTCCTTTCACTTCATGCTAACAGCCGCTCGGCAGCTGTGGATGGGTGGTGCTCATGTCACTGATAATCTTCTACGTTCTTTTGCCTTTTCTTCATAAGACAAAATTTTCATGTCTTCAAATGACTTTGTCAACTCCACTGGTTTCAAATTCTGCAAGTCTGTTTCAAACAATGAAATCCAAAGCCACAGGAGGTGAGAATTTAGCAGTACTCCCATTTAATCCATGATCCATAGCATCTTCTTTTTAAAAATCTCTACAATCATCTTTTGATTAGTTTGGTGGGCAGACTGAACAAATGGAGTAATTTTACGTTTTGCTTTACACTACCCCATCATGTTATAAAACCAACCAGCATTTCTGCTTTCCAGACTCTTGCTTTTCATTGCATTCATCCCTCTTCCTACTCTATGCCTGGTTTGCTTTAGATTAATCCCCCATAGTGGACACACAGTAATTTCCTTAGCTTCAGCCCGAGTTTACGAGTGCCTTCCATTTTCTCTAATCTCTCCAGCTCTGTCTCTGTCTTTCTATCTATCCTGCCAGACATTTCCCTTGATTCTACAGTTAATTAATGCATCTTTCTAGTGTTTACAACAAAAGTTGGGTTATAAACATGACTCACAGACCCATTCCTTGCCTAGCCACTCCGAGTCCCACCTTTGCTGACCCAGTACAATCGCAATTTTAAGATTATAATGAACGCAATATTTACTGATTATTTTTCCTCTGGCCTTTTAGCAGTCACAGCTGATAAGCCCTCATGACTTTGTAGGATAAGAGGAGGTAGGGAAGACAGATGGAGGGAGCAGAGTGATCACTTTACAGGGGGTCATGCCAGCTTTGGGCAGGGAAGCTCATGAGGAGCACTTCAACCTTCCTAAACTTCCTAATCCTTGTGCCTTCAATCAGTCCAAAAGCTCCTCTGCCTGAAGGGGCGATGAAGCAGCCAGAGATCAGGGAAAGGTGGAATTACTGACAGCAGGACAGGAACTTGAGCAACCATTTGGGGTTTGCAGTACTGAAGTTTTTGCTGCTGAAGCCTGGCAGCCTTGTGTGCTGGGAGGGGTCTGTCCCAGGCTGGGGAATGGGAACTTCCAAACAAGCAGGGAAAGAGTTTGTAGGGAGGAACGAGCAGACCGAGGGCTCTGAATTCACTTGTGAAACATGAAGCTGCAAAGCACCAGGGTATCAGAGGGGCGGAAGGTCTGACCAGGGGGATGAGGGAAGAGCTTGTTCTCTCGCCTGCTGGTGGGATTTTAAAAGCTGTTCGGTGTCAGCCTAATCAATTCATCCCCAGAGCAGATGCAGGGACTCACAGAAGGAGGAAAAGCTCTCTCCTGCCCTCTCCAAGGGAAAAGTGCAACCCCCTTCAGAGGGCAGCGGGTGGGCACCTGTCGCAGCTGAGACGGACGCGACACTCACGAATCACTCACACCAACTCCACTCAGAATGCAAAGAAGGCAAAAGCCATTTTATTCTACAAAGTCTCCATTTATTTAGTCTCTTGGCACTCGTGCTGTGTTCCCATAGGCTTCTACATTAACACCCCTTAAAATTATTGGTAGCTTACAATCACCACCCATTCGAAAACAAATCTAAGCTAGTAACAACATCCCTCGAAGAGCTGCGTGTTTTCTTCTCCTTGTTTTGGTTCCTTGCTTCTGTCGATCTAAAGTTCTCACGGGAACAAACCGAATTCTCAAGGGCACAGAGTAACTGTGCTTAAATCGATGTCTGTGAGACTCCTGAGCAGCTGTGAGTTTCCACAGGGACCTCTCACAGCTCTGCAGGGGCTGCAGCACAAGCACAGGGGCTGCTTCTAGTGCTGACATGGTTCTCCTTCCACACGGACATGCTCAAACAATATTTTTATATTTCAGCCTCAACAAGGCTAACATTTCATGGATTAAAACAGATACAGATCTCAAGGAGGAACCAGCCAAGTTATTAAGAAGAGCTCAAGGGTGCTTTTTAACAGCTGTGTGGTACTAAATACACAACAATGAGTTTTATGCATATTGCTTTTAACACAAGGTCTCAGGGCTTGGGAAGAAACATAATTGGAATGATTTTTTTTTTCCTACGTTTAATGCATCATAAATGGAGAACTGGATTTGTATGGTAATTTGAACAGCATGGTATTAAAAAAAAACAAGAGGAAGAAATCAATCTCACCAGTAAAAACTAAAAAAAAAAAAAAATAATTCTCAGACCTTCCTTCACTAGTTTTAAATGATTTGAAAAATAAATTATACCAGGAGAAGAGGGAAAAAAATCAACAGCATTCAGTATTCAAACACACCTCACCTGCTTAGCAATTCATGTTTTAATCTGGCAGTTCGTCACAGTAGATAATGGAATTTTAACACTATTTCTCTTTCTATTTGAAAACTGAAAGCGCTTCTGTGTTTTATTCTTGAGCTGCATGACTTTAAATAATTGGTCTTTCTAGTAACTTACCCACCTGTTAAAGAGCTGTCTTCTCTAGCAGAGTTAGTTGAAAATCAGCTTCTTAATACCTCCTGTCCTTCTCCCTGAGTGGGAGCTTGTTGTCATATTTCAGTATTGCACACACAGTTCTTACAAGACCACGGTAATTATATTTATTTGATTTATGACTGGGAAATTGAGGCACGGAGATATTAAGTGATATGGCTGGGATGACAAAGAGAGAATTTTACAGTGGTAACTGGATTGTGACCACAGTCTTTTCCCTTTTAATCCTGCACCAGCCAGTGGCAGATATTTCAGTGTGCACTGTAGGTCAGGTGTGTGTCTGTGTGCACAGAGAGAGCTCAAAAAACAACAGTGCTTGTAGCCAGACATATCCATAACAGAGTACTTGAAACATCTGGTTAAAAGCTTCTTCAGCTCTTCTTCCCAGGAAATTAACACCTTCTCCTGTCCATTTCCCTCTTCAAATTCTGAAATGGGTGTAATTTTCTCTGACTTGTGGTGGCCCAGAGACAATCTCTCTGTCACCTGGCCCTGTGCAGACACCCTTCAGACAGCTTCTCTTTGAACCAAACCTTTCTCTATCTTAATCACGTCTGCTGTTCCAGGCTGAAGAAATGCACAAAAATGGTAAAAATCTCCAGTCTTGGCACTCAAAGCAGTCAAGTATCAGCTTTAGAGGGTCACCAGAAAGAGAAGTTATTATCTGTGTGGCTGTATGCTGTACTCTATATTGGATATCTGTGGTATTTCAGTGATTCTGGGGTGCACCACAGAAACGACTCCCTTAATATCAGTCCTGAAAATGGTGTGATTCAGAAATGCTCTGGAACCGAAATAAAAAGCGCTTGGTAAGAAAAGCATTTATATACTTCCCAACTTTTATCTCACCAAAGGGTTTACGTTGTCAAGATGTTTTCAGCTCTGACAGAAACATCAAAATGCAAAGTCCAAATGTGCCTGGAGAGTCAGAGAGAAAATGGAGGTTTGTACTCTGGAAGAAAACTTCATTTATCAGCAACAGCCTCCTGCTGATTATCACCGGGGCCTCTCTTTCAAACGCATCGGTTGCTAAGCTCTCACTGAGGTCAGAAATGCTGACCAGATTTGTTTCCTGATGTGCACATGCTTTGACAGATGTGCCCTTTGGTTTGGACCTCCTGATGCTCAGAGCTGGCAGAAAACGTTCCTCCAACACCCAGCTTGTGTGTGGTGCTCAGGGGGAGGTGATCAGAGCTGAAATCAGGAGAGGTTTGTTCTCCAGCCCTGACAGACTTGAGACTGCCTCCCTCGAAATCCTGCCTTGCACAGGGCCTGGGCATTTCCTCCCGATCCACCTCTCACTGCCTGGAGAGGAACCAGCACTCAGCCCCGAGCCGTGGCATCCAGCTCTTCCTCTGCCCGTGCCACACAACACATTAATTCCTTAAACCCTTTTAAACCTCAGCGATTCATCCCTTATGTAAAATTCATTGGGGTCCGTGTAGGAATGATTATCCATTTGAGATTCCTTTCCTCAGCTACTGCTCATCAGCAGGCATAATTTTCTAGATAGCCCAGAGGAAAAGAGCACAGAAAACTTCAGGAAACTTCAGCAAAGTTGGCTCAGGTTCAGTCTTTGTGCGTGGAGAAGAGTGAAACGACACAGAAATGGGTGTGTTACATGTCGTGAACATTATTTTACATTTACATAGCGAAGGAATGCCCGAGTGGTTCATTTGCTTCAGTGGTAATTCAGAAGTGGCCCCTTCCAGCTTTCATCAGACTTGAAAAGGAAAAAAAGACACTTTTACAGAGACAAGAAAGGAAATATAGAATAAAACACTGCCAGTGATATGTGACTCAGTCTTCCAAGACAATTTGTGGCACAACAGGACCGTGGATCATGCCTGGGGTTTCCAGGGGCAGGGATGAACCAGCAATATTTTGTAAAAGAGTTTAATAAATCCAGGGTACCTGTGGCCTGATTTACCACATATTCCTGGGCCACTGCAGCATTATTCTACTGGAATCAATACTGCTGCAAGTTGGGAAGACTTGAATAATGAAGAGGTGGATCGAGTGCTTTACTGTCAATTTAATTATTCATACAAACGAGGCATTTGGCAAGGGAGGGGATTTCTATTGCTTCATAAAGACAAATTATGAGGGAATGAACAGGAACACGAAGCAAACATTTCTGGACTGAATAAAATGTTGGCATCAGTCCTTAAAGTTTACCTTGCAATGTGTAATGTCATAATTAAATGGAGAAAAGGAAGCCAAGCTACTCTTTATGGCCAATGAGTAATACAGGGATCTGAAAAGAGGCTGAATTTCCATGTAACAAGGCTATCTAAATCCAATTAATTCCAGGAGTGCCAACCACAATGGAAGCATTTAAATGACTTTTTGGGTGTTAAAATGCTCTTTTCAATCACATGTAATTTCTTTTCTTTTTGCCCAAATAACTGAAAAATTGTTTTATTTATCATCAACTTTCACACGGCACAAATATAAAGAACCTGGGAAAGGCCAGGCCTATACATTGGCTGAGGCCTAAAGCAGAATTAGAGCTCGCAGACAACAGGCTGTGTACTCAATCAATAAAAGAAACAGCATCAAATAATTTTGTGATGAAATGGCACCCACTGAAGATTCAGCACTGGGCTGATTTCTAAGCCAATGAGTGAGGACAGTGCAGGCTTTTAAAATTAATTTCTTTTCCTCGTTTTTTTCCATCCCCTTTTCCAATGCATTCATATTTCCTTAAATAATTATTTTGATTTACACTTTTGTTTTCCCCCTGACTTTAAAAGCCTGAAATGCATCTTGTGTTAGAGATGCCAGGCAAAGCAATTATCTTGATATTATATTTAAGCATTACAAAAAGCCTGTTTGGGCAGGGAGAAGGATTGACAACAGTGCCTTTATTAAATTCCAAACTGCTCCCTGCAGAATGACTGGGAGGCTGGAAGCATTTCCGAGTGAGATTGCCCATTATGTACAGACATCATCACTCTGGAATATTTAACATGCACATATGGACATAACCAGATAATTCAGATCTTTTTGGCTCTTCTGACAGAGAAATATGGTGAGGTAAGGATTGCATGATCAACCCAAAAATGCAACACCAACCTGTTGCAGTGGGGTGGCTGCAACCTTTCCCTGGGAGACAGCCTTGGCCCGTGGAAGAATCAAGGAGACGATATTTGATAGATGTTTTCAGATTTTATTCCCCCTGGCCGCACATGGCCGGAGTCCGGCAGGGACTCCGACAGCGACTGCCCCCAGAACAGGTCTGGAACAACCCCCCCGGGGTCCCGTGAACACTCCCTTAAGTACAGGATTCCCGCAGGCAACATTCAAACTGACCAGTGGGGGACAGGATTTGGGGTACACATGACCAAGGGAACAGGGACAGAGAAACCCCATGCCCCACGCATCCACTCATGCCCATCCCCCCCACGGGGGTCACCTCTTCACCAACCTACGAGAGCCCAGGCCACTCCCAGGTGTCTCAGCACAAACACATCCCCACAAGGTCAGGCCAGCAGCCCCCATGTACATCTTCTATCAAAAATCTTGGGAAAAAAAGAACGGGAAAGCATCCACGTTGTGGAAAAATATCTCCCTGCTGCCCAGAAATAAGTGGGTTGCTGACTTTCTGTGCCAGATATTGGATCTGCCTGAGGAACCTCCGTGGCATAAATTTCTCAGTTCTTTTCTAAATACTTTACACTTTTGGCCACTGCAACAGCATGTGCCCATAAATTCTACAGTTTTATTATGTGCTCTGTGGAAAGAAGAGGAAAAGTATCTCTGTATTGTGCATGTACCTGCTCTTTATACAGGACTCTGGCATAACTGCAGAGAACAGAACAGGAGAGATGAAATCACAGGTGAGCAGGCGGCAGAGAACGCCACCAGCTTTCCCATCTCCTACAGCATCAACCCTTCTCAGTCCCTGAATAAAAATCCTGTGGATGCTTTCATTCCTGAACTCTGTAGGGAAAACCTGCTCACTTCAAAGGATAACTGTGCCGGGTTCTCCCGTGCGTGTCACAGGGACAGGATTTGAGCTGCACCATCACAGCCACGAGGCTTCCCACCAGCTGGGCAGGCACCTCCTTCTGCTCCTTCCTCAGCAGCAGCACCTTGCCCTTGTTGTACAACAGGACGGGAGAGGAAGGACTAAACCAAATCACAGGAGAATGGCAAAACTTGCAAAGGAGAGAGAGGAATGTCATCCGTGCCAGCAGATCGGTGAAGCACATGGAAATTGCATTTAAGGCATAAAGGGTGTGTAAGGAGTTGCTATAACCAGATGGCTAAAGAGCAAGGAGAGAGCAATTCCAGAAACTGTAAGGGAAACAGGAAACAGAGAAAGAAATTAAGGATTACGAACTTCATATTGAAAAGGGCAAAGAGAATTTAAGATGAAAGCTACAGCAGTAGTTATGAAAATTACAAAAAAAAAAAAAGTGAAAAAAACCATCAGCAGATGTTAGAACTGAGCCAGGAATTTGCCTTTCCCTCCTGGGGAGAGGTATCAGTGCTGAGGAGGATCTCCCACAGATGTGGCAGCAGGGTCCAGGAGAGCAGAGGCAGAGCCTGGCCAGGCCAGAGGGACAGCTTTGGGGTGAGGTACGTGTTTGAGTCCTTCAGGGCTGGGTTCAGGGCCTGGCTTCCTCAGACACCAAATCAGGTATTTTTCTTTTGTGTGCCTTCATCTCCCATTAATAAAATTCAGATAGAAGCATTTCTATCCATCCTCTGTCTCTGTCTGACAGGTATTTGTACAATTCTAGCCAGCAGTGAGGTCCTGGTCTAGCTTAAACACAGCTGCAGATCCCAATAAAACCACCATTAGAGTACCCAGTATTGGAACGGAAGTCTTAAAATACATGTATTTCTTGATAAATAAATGTAGCACTTAGATCACTCAGTTGCCCACAGCATTTACTCGTTGCTTTGGATTTATTCACCCTCTTGTCAGCTGGTTTCAGAAAAATAACCTTTAACAACACCACGCAAGGGCTTCACAAGGTAAGAAGGAAATGCTAATTGGTTTTATCCCTTTGTGAAACAATCCATCCAAAGTTAATTAGAATAGGTTTGCTTTTTCCTTGCAGAAATAATCCATCGGAAAGACTGATGGGCAGAGCAAGCTGCATCCTGCACAAAGGTGGTAGGATTTAAGTGATTCCAAACTGTGCTCCCAGAACTCTGTAGCCTTCAGGCATCTATCTGCTCTTTCTGTGTGGATGGCATAATTAGGGCTTCAGTGAAAACCTCGGTGGTGAAGCCTGATAAGAAGTTAATCTTGTGGGCACCACGTGGGCCAAGAGAGATGTGCCCCAAAAGTCCAATTAGCAAAGGCTTCCTGCCCTAGGCTGTGCCACAGCCTTGCTCAGCCCTGATAAAGAGCTGAGGAGCAGCAGCTCAGGGGTTCACAAGCCCTGCATACGTCTCAGGGGTGAGGAGCATTTTGTCCCCATCTCACTTCTCCTGGTGACCTTCACACTCCCATGTAAATCCCACAGACTCACACACCTCTCTGGAAATGGGATTCACCTCAGAGCCTTCAGCCACAGCGGGCACGGACACGGGCCGAGGCCTCCTCACTGACTGGGGAGCCCCACAGAGGGTACTGGTCAATAGAACCTCACCCCCGGTTTCTCAGACCCTCTGACCGAGGCCCAGCAGGCAGAATTAATGTGAAATCTTTGTCTTCCCAACTGCAGAACCCAAAATCATCACAGAAAGCTCAGCCCCCTACAGCCGCGCATGAGCAAAGTGGGAAAATGATAAGGTTTGATTTCCCATCACCTGTAAAGAGGAAAGGAAAGAGTTCTTGCCTGTTGGAAAAGCACTGCAGATCTGGAAAAGAGAATGCTCAGCACCTGTGCTTTACAAGCCAGAGGCCCTTTCGTTTACGGGAGGAAAGCACCTCCCTAACAGCCAAAGGAATGCTGAGGTGCAGCACCCATGGACCCTAGGAACTCCCCTTTCCATCTAGGGATGCTAAAGAGCAAATCCCAGTTTCAAGAGGGATGCAGGTCATGGAAACTGCTGCTGACAAATTTAAGTGGTTTCTCCAGACCAAGCGACTGTAGCATGACTATGATGGAAGGAGTTAATAGACACTGAAATTGTTTTATTAAGTAGATTTGCCAGAATTTACTGATTCTGAAACCTCATTAGCCGGGGACTTGTACTCCATGTTCTTACCCAGTTGCTGCCTGCTGCCTGCTGGATGCACGGAGGGATGCTGGAGAGATTATTTCTAAGCCCTTCCCCCTTCCCTCTCCCCTCCTCTTCCAGGACCACATTGACAGTCCCGGGGGAAAGAGAGGAGAGACAGGGAGAGGGCAGGATCCACCAGCTCTCCCTCAGCATCTTTCAGCAGGAAGCCCCAGGAGCCCAGGAGAGGAGCTGCCCCTCAGGACACCTCCGCCGAGGATCCCTTAGCACAACATATGCTACATGAACACGCACGGCTGCTTTCCCCTTCCAGGAAGGAAGGAGAGAAGGAGGAAGAGGAAAGAGACAGCCAGCTCCAGAGCGCTCCAGCGATTCTCCATGTAATCAATCCCGGGCAATCCCCCCAGGAGCTCCTGCCGGACCCTGCTCCGCGTGCGGCATGTGAGCATCACCTGCGGGGCAGCCTGGCTCCCGGCAGCTGCCCCTGCTCTGCTGGTAGGTGACTTCGGGCAACTTTCCTTCCTTTCTCACTTCGCTGACTGGGGGTAAGAAGTGCCTTTGAATCGCTGGAGACTACGGACAGAACCAGGGGTTTGTCCCTGAAAGGAGGCGGGGAGTGCTTCAGTTGCTGCCCCGCTCCCAGCTGGTAAAACACTTTCTGCCTGCTTAACAAAGTTTTCTCCGCGGTGGGCAAAGGTTCCCTTCTAACTTCTCAGTAATTTGCGGCGCCACGAGGTCGGGTTGATCAGAACAGTCACCATTTAGGCAGCGCTTCCCCACTTAAGGCGTTTTGTAAACCTCTCCCGGCTAATCCTTGCAATCCCCCCGAGAGGCAGAGCGGGCGTGCAGCGAGAGGCAGAGGAACCACGATCTGAGCAGTCCGGTTAAAGCAATTAGGAACTTTGCATCCAGCTGATGGCAGGTAATTGACCACTCCATCTCTGATAACTATTAAGCAGCTTAGTTGAGTCAGCGCGTGGCTAAGGGTTTATAGAAATAAGAAAGCGAAGCGACCGCAAAATACCGATCTAACGATGCCCTAGACCTGCCGGGGAAGAGCCCGAGGTGTTCCCGGTTGGATTTGCAGGCACCCGAGCCTCGGCGATAATTATGAATGAGGCTGTAGCTCTGCTCCGTGCCTGTGTTGCCAGACAACCAATGAGGCTGCAAAGCAAAGCTCATTCACAGGCTGCAGGTTTCGGGAAGAAGCACAGAGGTGACTTTTACTTACAAAACAGGCACTCATTAATTTTGTGGTTGAGGAAAGTGGCTGGAAACACCTTTTCTCTTGCAGTAACCTCTGCTACGTTTTCTCCTCCTCCCTGTATCTTCCGGCTGACAGATCCCCCTGCTCTGATGCCGTTCTGGATGTCCCGGTGAGAACTCTTAGAGATGCCTATTCTCTCCAGAGGCAGTGACCAAGACTATAGTAACATTAGCTACAACTCCTGTAATTCCTTGAGCCACCTCTTTCCCATCTGCGTGGAAACCCCTTCTGTCAAGGGGGTCCATTACCAGAGAGCCAGGAGGATTTACCACCCTGACCAAGTGTCTGCAGTCGATCTAAAGACAGAGATCATGATCAATGTTGGAGGCATCAAGTACCTGCTGCCTTGGAGTACTTTAGATGAGTTTCCCCTGACTAGACTGAGCAAACTAAAGCTTTGCAGCAGCTATGAAGAAATCATCCAGCTGTGCGACGATTACGATGAAGACACCCATGAGTTCTTCTTTGACAGGAACCCCAACGCTTTTGGGATGATTGTCAGCTTCCTAGCAGCGGGGAAGCTGATGCTCTTGAGAGACATGTGTGCCTTGTCTTTCCAGGAGGAGCTGAGGTACTGGGGCATCGAGGAATCCAACCTGGAGAACTGCTGCTTTCGGAAACTGTTCCAGAAACTGCAGGAGCTGGCCGAGGTACACAAGGAAGAGGAGCTCCGGAGGAGCCAGGAAGCTTCGTGTGTCTTGGATGAGAAAACCAGATTTGGACAGTTCATGAACAGACTCAGAGATATGGTGGAAAATCCCCAGTCAGGACTGCCAGGCAAAGTCTTTGCTTGTCTCTCCATCCTGTTTGTGGCCACCACAGCTGTAAGCCTTTGTGTGAGCACAATGCCAGACTTAAGAGCTGAAGAAGACAGGGTAAGTCAGTCCTTTTTACCTGGTCTAACCACAGAACGAATGAAACGGTCTGTGACAGAAAACGCAGCAATGGCTTAAAGTAGTTGTATCATTTTCAAGTGATATCATGTTAAGAATAATGGGAACAAATATTATACTGATTTTTAGCTAAAATACAAGAAAGCTTTTGAACAGAGCAGATATTTCAGCTCTCCAGTATAGGACTGTTCTTCCTTCTTGAGAAGCAGCTGCCAGATTAACTTGTTAGCACAGAGACTCTCAAACTGACATTGTGGAGTTTTCAAGATGCTTCACTCTCTAGCTACAAGCAGTCTCTCCTTTGGACACATCAGATACAGAAATATTTTCCTCTGACATCTTTAGTTTTAAAACAGCTGGGTACCTTCCCTTGTGATAAAACATTCAGGTGCTTAAAGAGGAAGAAATATTAATTAATTTTTTTAATGTTACATTTCAGTAGTTGCATAAAGAATGAAGGATGAGAGGCAGATGAAGTATTTCTGCACATGCTGTACTTAAAAGCTGTGCCTCCAAAAATCACAATTCCATGCTAGGAGAATTCTGTATTTGCCCCATATATATGTACATATTGTAGGAGCAATATCAAACACTATCTGAACTGCTAACTGCATTTAAACCCTTCTCAAAGAACTCATCCACATTAATAAAGGGCAAATAAATCAAGCCTGTATCACACATGAAGGATCTTCTCTATAACATTGCTGTAAATATTTCAGCATTTAAAAGATTTATTTGTGTAATAATAAACCAGAGGAAAGTAAGAATCCAAAGTTATTTCAGATGTGGTAACGTCCAAATGCATCAAATAATCTTGACTAATCTCTATCATGAATCCTGCACTTCATTTGCAAATTGCCCTTCCAAAAGTGCTGAGGAAATCTGTGTGAAATAAAATCCCTGCCCCAATGCCTGCTGTAAGACAAGACATTCCTCAGAGTGTCACATATTGATGAATAAAGTCATTTTCACATTTATAGCACAGCCTGGTGTGCACAGTACAAAAATCTCTACCTATTTTACTGCTCAAGCTGTTGGTCAAAGCAGCCTTGTCATGGTTCAAATATGTCCTGATATTTGATGTCTTTGAATAAAACTGAGGACTGCACAGAAGGCTGAAACCTAAGATCATTCCCTGTTCCATTTTAACCCCTTGGATGCCAACCTCCATTTGCTCAGGAGGGCTCTAACCTTTCAGGAATAAGACTGGTGCTCTTGCAGCCTTCCTCAGCTATTACTTTTTGGCTGAAAAAAAGGAAAAACTGTGTTCCCAGGAAAAGCTGTTAACACTGTTCCAATTCTTCTTCCAAGGAAGTACTTTAAATATAGAACATCCTTCTTCCAGCTCGATGTACAAACATTGCAAACTCTGCTCCAGCAAGAGCTTCCTACTAACTTTGTTAATGGAAGTGGCTCGATGCTTTTTATCTTCCTTTCCCAACCACTGCAGAAAAAGCTTTGATAAATAAGTCCCGTGCAAAAGAACCAGCACATGAGCAGAGCTGAGCTAGATGTAAGAGGCTGTGTGTTTTAAAAATAATTAACTAAATTAGAAAGAAAAGCATGCTGAGGGTTATGAGTGTGTCTGGGAGCTGCAGTGAAGCTCCTACTCCTGGATTTCCTATAAAACAAGGATGACATTACCACTTAAGAGATTTGTATATATACCACTACTTTAAAAACAAGCAAACTGCATCAAAACAAGCTCAAAAGATTGATTGTTTAAAGTGCAGGGGAGAGGATGAAGGATGAACTTGAGGAAAGGAGCGCATTTGTCCAAATATTCGGAAACATTCCATAGCTCACACAGCACCAGCCTAATGCACTTTGTCATCGTGCCCCAGAAGCACAGAGTATTAAAAGTCCTATTCTTTGAATTATGTGAGGTTCTGCCAGAGAAAACATAGGGGAATATGTGAGACAAAATACTCATACCTTGTGGAAAAGCAGAGAATCCGAACTACTAAAGAGCAGTTTTTGCATCCCTAGATTCCCATCCCTAAATTCTTAGCCTGCAGCAACTAAGATTTTCTTCCTGGGATCTCAAAAGAGCATTTTAACTAGAGCTGGACAAATAACTCCATGAAGTTAATTGACTAAAATTAGGACTTCTTGGCTGCAGCTGAGTCATACTTAGCAAATTGCAACTCTCCGTGGGTTTGTAACTCAGAACTGTTCACTGACCTCAGAAAGTGATTGCAAGATGGGGCCACATTTACCAAGAACCTGAGACAGGCATGCAGGACCTGAAATTTTTGCTTTTTGGGCTGAACATAAAGATGATTCTATATCTGTTTGCTCAGTGACAGAAAACAGTCAAATTCCTTCACAGAGTTTCTGAACAACCTGCAATTCCACACCTGAATTCAAAAATGCCCTATCCTGAGGTTTATTCAATTCTGAATTAAAGCTTGGCAAAGTCTCTGTGGTAAATGTCCTTAAAAGTATTGCAAGGATCCATTTTCTAATGTCACTAAACTGGAAACTGAATTTATCCATATAATCCATTCTGAAAAACAGACAGAAAAGGCTTTACCTCTGCTGTACATGTACCACTCTAGGGTCCTGTTCCTCCTCGTCACAGCCACAGCAAGAGAGTGAAAACTGGCTGGACTCCAGCTCAGGAAGGATCAGAGTCAAAAAAAAAGAAAGAAAAGAAAAAGAAAAAAAAATAATGCAAGGTGACTTCCACTTCACTCCCTTGGCTCAGAGGCTGCTGATCCCACCCTGCAGGCACAGCAGATCCCTTGTCCTTTCAGCAGCTGCTAAACCAGGTCTGCTCAGAAGGGAGAAAAGCTGCCTGGGCAGGCAGGAGAGCAGCCAGGAGTCCTCACTATGCGAGGGGAAGTGAAAATTCCGGTCTGTCTGCGGGAGAGGGATGGCAGGGAGCCAAGAGAGAGCATCTGCATCGGGGAAACCCAGTCACCGTGGCAACCAGAGGGGAGGGAAAGAGCCATCGCCGGGGGCAGCAGAGGGGAGCGGAGGGGGAGCTTAGAGCCAGGAATGCGGCTGGCAGCCAAATAAAGAAGGAGTTGTTGTACCCGGTACGGTGCACACACGCCGGAGTTTGTCAGATGCCATTTAGGAACCTGGTCAGGAAAGAAAGCCACAGAGATTCGGGCAAACAGTTCTGTAAGTTTACATGGCATCGGCGCATGCCGTGAATCCCCACCCAGAGAGAGCAGTCCCAGGAGAAGGGTGTGCCAAAAGTTCAGCCGAACCGGAGAGCAGCAAACGAACAGCTCCGGTGAGCTCAAGTTTAAGCCTGACCATGAAATAAATGTACAAAAGGTTTTATCCTTTATGAGGCTAAGGAAAGAGGAGTCATCAGGAACAAGGTTATGTTATTTAGGCATGAAACATTATCACATTCTCCAGGGGCAATATATCCTTCTTGTCCATGGTATTTGCATCTGTTCCTTATGGAGATCAAATTGTCTTTGGTAAAAAAGCAGATCTAATATCATCAACATGTAGTAATCGAGGCACGTAGAGACAGGAAAAAAAGGCATATTTGGAGGTGAGGAAATCTGTTCTTGATCTGAACAGGCAGCTTGAGAGATCTGCAAATCTGAAATGAAGACCAAGCATACAGGACAGGAAAGCCGAAGTGACAAAATTTAGCAGCATTACCCTCAAATGAAAGAGCTCATCCCACTAGAGACAAGATAGAAATCCCATCAAAGTTCCCCAAAAGTCCCAGTCCCACGTAAGAGTTAGGATCTAAGGGGGGGGTCACTGCTCAGCACATCCAACCCAAAGGAAGAGAACATCATTACACCGGAAAACCATGGAATAAAACCACTGCAGAAGAGCCTGGAGAGGGAGAACACTTTGAAGTACTCTTGGGACTTTCCTTAGGATGAGACATTTCGTTTAATGAGTCCCTTAAATTGGCATCCTCTAGAGAAAAGACTCGGCAGAAAGGCTACAGCAAGGTCTGTACTTTGGGAAGGCAGCAACTTAAGGTCGGGGGGAAGAAAACCCCCAGATATTTCCATTCCCTGACCTTGCTACTACTAATTTTTGTATTTGCTCTTAACTGACCTTGAGAAGCTTGAAATTGCTTCAGGTACCTTATAGGTCCTAATGAAACATGGCCAACAGGAGCTGCAACCACTGTTGTTTCATGTGAAGGTTTTATCCTGAAACTCACAATACTCATCTTTTTAAAGCTTCGTTTCCTGGGATCATTTGACAGTGTGAAAACCAAATTCCTTTTAGAAGAGTGAGTTTCTCATTTCTGGTTGCACTTAAAATTCAGAAAACATGAACAGCTGAGGCGAACCCAGTACTTAACATATAGAACCACTTCTAAATTATTTTTTTTATTCTATACCAGTATTCTGGAGGCCCTGATTAGTTTTTTCAATGCCTGATGTTGCTGAAGTTTTCTGTATGATACTGAAGCCCGAATATTTGCCTTGTACACTGGAGGAAACTGCCAAGAAACAGGTTTTCTTTAAAACTGGAGTAATTTTACTTTTCAGGGGGAAAAACCCAATTTATTTGCCTTACTGTGAAGAGAAAGAAAATGCAGTGCTCATTTCCAAGTGTAAGACTACAAAGACTTGTGTGTACACCCCTAGCTATAGATACACTGCTATACACATATGACTTGAAATTACCTGGAACAAAATAAAGCTTTGGCTTTATTGCATCTGCTCAAGCACTTTATTCTGGGTTCTCATCAGTCACTTTCTGCAGACAACCTCCCTCCTAAATTGTCCAAGAATTCAGTGCAATTCTGATTTTTTCTGAGCATTTTGATCTGCAAGGAAAGTAGGAAAATGTGCTTCACTGGAGCACCAAAACCCTCCCGGTCTAGGTGTACCCAGCACAGTGGAACCCAGCTGATTTATGTGCTTCATGGACTGAATTAGTTAAATTAATAATGATTGAAGAAAAATTAAATAAGAAGCCATTAAACAGCAGAAATCAGAATATTCAAGCCTGGGACTTTGATATATATTTATAAATCACTGCTTTATGGGATCTGCCTGTTTTTGAGGTCAGAAACACCAGGAGCTTTGACCTTGAAACTGCACCATTATGTTAAGACCCTGAGTTCGGAGTTCCACGTGATAAGTGACCATTTCCCAGGCACCCACAGCCAGAATTGCATAATTCAGTACTGAGTCTGTTCTGTACAATGCTGATAAAGTTCATATCACTTAAGCCCTGCTCTCCATGGCCAGCAAGGGCACTGCGGGCCATCTGTGCCCCAGCTCACCCCCCTGCCACACAAAATAAGTGTCTGCACAAACTCCTGACCTTCCAGGAAGGCAAAGGATCCTGCCAGGCTTTCCAAAGCCATGGTCCAGTGTTCAGAAAGCACAATTAGACATTATTAGTTTGCCTTATGCTCATCCCCTTTTGGCTGTGTCCCAGCAGCGCTCAGGCTCCGAGCTTTGCACGCCATCCTGGGGGGACACCCAGCTGTTCCAGCTGTTCCAGCTGCTCTGCACTCGGCAGTGCACCAACAGCTGTGCTGGCACATGTGTCCCTCACTGGGAACCAGGATTTCTTTCCCCTCTTGCTGCGTTCAGGGTTGTAATAGTTACAACAGGGCCCTGTCCACTCTCCTCACCTGACTCACCTCAAGGGGTTCAGCACAGATGAGTGTTTAACAAATGGCTCCTTTGGGAAGATGGGTGTTCTCTTTCGTGGAGCCATTCCATCTCTGCAAAACTCTCTTTGAAACTAATTGATGCTCCAAGTTCCTTCCCACAGTGTCAGCACCTCCCATTAGCACCATTTCCCCTTATAACAGATTCAACCACGTTTGGGATGTCCTGTACTCCCTGCACTCCAGAATTACAATAAGAAGGAATTTCTGCTCTGAAGAATTTACAGTACAGTGAGAAAAGAAGCAGAGAAACAGTAACAGGCAAAATGCTTTGACCAGGAGCAAAACTGTCAGTTGAAGGTTATCCTCCCAAGTCCCAGATAAATTCCTTGTCATTTTGACTACACCGCTCTTCACAGTTACAAAATTAAGTCTGTTAGATTCCTTACTAGAAAAACAAGAAAGTTCACTCTTTCACGCCCTTCCCCTAACACCAACCCTTTGGAGTCACCAACTGCTTGAAATCAAGTTGACATTCTTCAGACTGACTCTCACAGTGTTTGCAGACTGAGGACCCAAATTTAAAAGTTAATTGAAACCTTTTTTTTAGGTTCGCTTTCCCCCAGAAGGGATAATTATTTGTTGGACAGAGAGCAATAATTTCTTTCTCCCTTCTTCCTAATGTCCACATTAATGGGATACCAATATCAGTTTAGTTTCCTCAAACATTGTAGTTGTAGTAATTGTTTTCCCAAGACCGGGTTTCTTTCCCATCAAGTAGGAGAAGTGTGAACTCATTGTGTTCTCAGAATACGCAGCACTGCTTTAACAAGCTCATCATTCCCTAAATCAGGTTAGAGCCTCTTTCTCAGCAGCCTGCAACCTCCTGATTTTATTGCATCAATCCGAAACCATAAATCCAAGTGCTGATGTGATCCATAGCACAGGGCTTGCAAGCTCTGCCTAGCCATCATTTGATTCAGCAGAGCGTGGTTTAATTATTCAAACAGCAGCGTCAATGCGGCCGCGGTGATTCAGCAGTACCTGCAGCACTGCAGCCCCATCCCGCAGCTCAGGTACGCAGGGAACACGGATTGGCACCACATTTCCTAACCAAGCCGTCACTTCACAGCCAAAAGGGATTTCTCCCCCGTGCCTGTTCATTTCCTGCTGTCAGTGGGATGAGAACAGCCTGGAGCCAGCTGGGAGCATCAGTTCCCTACACCGAGGTCTTGCTCTGCCCCTGCCTCACCCCTCTCTAGACTGGCAGCCCTCTCCGTATTCCCACTGCCTTGGATCTGTGGGCAGGCAAGAGCGTGAAGCAAAGCTTGTTTTCCCACTATCCCATTAGTTCATATTTTCCCCACAGAGGGAATTGCCCAGGGAGAAGTTCTAGACCAGGATGCACTGCCCAGATGTATCTTTGAGAAGTGCAAAATGCTGGAACACAGCTCTTGACCCAGGAAATGGCAACCCTGGGCTTAGAGAGGGAAATTCCTGCCAGTTTTATTTCTAAATCCCGCACCTAGAGGGCTGACTGATTTTGGCCAAAGGGCCAGGCTGCAGGAAGAGCAGTCGTGCTGGGATAAGTGCTGGACAGCACAAGCTGGCAGAAGGCAGGCCGGGAGCCACAGCACAGGCTGATCCCATCTGCTGCCACTCCAGTGGACACTGGCCTCTGTCCACGAGGCAGTGTGTGCAGCACAGGAAGGATCTGAGCAGCAACCCGACCGCGCCAAACAAAACCTGCAGCCGCCAGGATAAATTCAGCAGATGTGAACCGTGGCCTCGCATCGGCCACGGAGCCAGGCACGCTCCTGGTGTGACCGGTGGCATTCCGTCAGCGTCCTTCCACTGCAGAGGGATGAGAAGGTGCAGGTCCTGTGTTTAGGGAAACTCGTCTAGGACTGCAACAAAATGGAGCATATGCTCTATGAGCTCCTTCCCTGCCTGGTTCTGGCTCCATCAGGTGCGGCTGACTGAGCACCAGGACAGTCGAGAGCAGTCACTGCTGCATCCCGGGCGGAGCTGGCTGGGAGCAGGGCTCCGATCCCTTCAGTCCATTGCTCATTTGTTTTATGATGATGAGCCAGCTGGTTCCCATAAACATGCCCTGGGAATAACTGTGTTTGCATGCAGTGCTTCAGTCACGACTTCTAGCTGGGTTCAAGGACTTTTTCAGCCTGGTGCATAAATAACACGAGATGCCCTTCTCACAAGTGTGCGGTGTGAGCAACACGTGTACCTTGTGCCGAGGTAAATGCTGATTTCCACTTGACAGCTCTGGAAACATGGCATGACTGTGAAACCATCCGGATACTGATCGAGCTGTACTTATTAGCAAAGCGTTCTACAAACACTGGAGGAATTTTGCTGTTTAACTTGGGGATAGATCATTCGACACAGGAAACGCTTGGAATCTCTGACTCCACCCTGAGCAGTGTTCACTGGCAAGCACAGGAAGGAGATCACGGGGGGTGATGTAGTTTTGCTTGTTTTACACCTCAGATTCCACCCTGTTTATAGATTGTGGGAAATCCCAAATTCCACACCACAGAAAACATGCTCGGATTGCTGCCAATAAACTTCCACTTAGAGTCAATCACACCAAGGGCAGAAAGTTGGAAGTTGGTACTGATCCAATTTCATCCTCACACAGCTGCAGCACTGCACTCCCAACATAATGGGAATAACAGGATTTCTTTACTCGTACTTCAGATTAAGAGGGAATAAAGGGCAAATATCCATTGCAAAAGACATTGGGGTTTATCTCTGGCAGTAGGAAACTCATTGGTGGATCAGGTAATGATTCAGGACAAGTTTTTTGATTGTAAAGTGTCTTAGAGTGCAGACAGGTGCGACACATGATCAGCCCAGAGCAGACCCTGAAGGAACAAGAGTAGTTCCTTGGTGGTGTCATACAGTTATTCAATAATAATAATAAAATGTTTTCTTGTCTAGAAAACCTAAAAAAGTGAGCAGCATCTGGAAACAGTGTGGATAGATGAGAGACCTATTCTGCAGGAGAAATTCTGATTCAGTCTCCCTGGGCATTACTAACATTATTGATGCACGTAAAGATATTATTTCCCCTTGATGAGATTTATACCTGTTGTAGGTTAGGTTAGCGCTGCGTAACTCTGGGATCTGATTTTGTTTATTATCCTAGATGTCATTACGCTTTAATTAATGTTTCCTGGCGAACTAAGAGGCCAGGAAATTTATCTCTTTATCTTGTGAGTGGTACATAACATATTTACAGTGGTACAAGCATATATATCTGGAATTTACAATTAGTGAATAAATTTCTTTGTTTGCTGCACTATCCTGGAAGTATCCAAGGTCAAGCTGGACAGGGCTTGGAGCAACCTGGTCTTTAAGGTCCCTTCTACCCAAACCATTCTTGGATTCTGTGAGTGGAAAACAGAAGCCAGGACAGTTGTCTTGGGCACCTGTTTCCTCTGGCTGTTGAGGGAACTGGGTTAACTGGACTCGGTACTGCTGTTCTGCTATTTTTATTATGAACCCATTTTTTATTCCTATTTAAAGAGAATTTAACAGAAATATCCTAAAATGAGCAATCTCACTGTAGCACCATAAACTCCAGCACATAAGAGAACACAGAATATAAGCCACTCTTATACACCAGAGGGGAGTGATGAAAAGGAAGCTTGAATTGCTGACTATCTCTGGTGGTAGAGGAGTTTGAAACAACTCCTTTTCTTCTCTGAGGTGGTTTATAAATCTAAGAAACCACTCAATATTTCAGGCATCAGGCTCAGTATATATCTTTTTACACAATAAATACTCTTCCATTCATTGCTGAGCCAAATGCTCATTTCATGCAGAAGATCAATACCAGGCACTCATTTTATTACATTTACATCATAGGTTGTAGAATTTCTGCTGGCGAGAAGTTCCATAAATCCTGATAAATTCTAGCATTGTTGAAAAGTAAATCTGCAGGATGAATAAAGTCTAAAGAGTTTCATACTCACTGCTGGGCCTGTCATAACTCTTCTCCCATCAAAGTCAGCGACAGGTTGAGCACTGATTGAAGCTAGGGTGGTGTAAAACATGTCAGAGGGTTTTGCTGAAAAAGACCACCCCCAAAAAATAAAAATAAAAATAAATAGAATCTCATCTTCCCCTCGTGCTCACATAAGTCAGCATCACACCAGCTTGGAGCTTTTAGAGCTCCCACTCCACTGTTGTACTTCACGTGTGAAACTGCAGCAGGAGGAGAAAGGGCTCAGCAAAACCTTCACTCCAAGATCTGAAAACAAAACCTCAGAATTCTGCTGTAGTTAAGGGTGAGGTCAAGGGGGGAGTTTGTTGTGGTTTGTGCTGGCAGGTGATGAACACCAGATTTCCCCAATGTGTCTGGTTTGTTCAGAAAGAGGAATTGTACAGAAGTTGTTGTGGCACAGAGATTTCTTTATCGGACATTTAGGCAAAAAAAAGCCTTTCATGGATCAGAGCATTTGGGCCATACTGAAAGTAACTGATGGGAATGTGGTGGCAAAATAATTTGAAACTTCCCACTGATACAAGGACATCAGTATTTTGGTGAGAACAGAGATTTGATGTCAGTATGTTCTGCCTGTTCTTTGGACAACAGTTCCGAGGGCAACATAAAACACTGAGATGTAAAAATCCTCAGAACTACCGGGAGAAACAGAAATCGGCTTTGGTGCTTAACATTTCCTTTTTTTCCACCTGCTTATTTCAACATTTGCTGCTTTTGAACAGGATGTTCAAAAGGATGAAGGATGTTTAAAGAGACTGACATTAGAGAGGGATATTCTACATAAATCAAGTCAGGTGCATTCCATAATATATACAAATGTTCCTAATATATAAAATATTCACATGCAAACTCATGGGATGAAATCCATCTCCCAATGTGAAGCCAATGAACATGTTCTCATTATGCTGACAGCATAAATTGCCTTCTCTAAGTAAATATAAATTTCCATAGGGAATACTGAGGTCACTGAGGGTGGCAAGAATTAAAAATCTCCCAACCAGTCTCTACATTGCTACACCTTGAAATTTCACACTCAGTTCAAAAGACCCTACATCTTAATGGTTAAACCTTCCAGCAAACAAAATGTCTTTTCTTCTATTTTCTAAGGAAGGTATAGGGAAAACCCCATGATGATCTGAGAGCAATGTCTCCTGCAAAAGTCTAAAGGCAAATAAATAACAGATGTACTGGAATTTCAGCCCAGTTAACAAAAAATAAAATTAATCTTGATGGGAGCAATGAATAATTCAGAGGCCACATCTCTGGAGTGACCAGAGGCAGGTCTGTGCAGAGTCCAGACTGCACTGTACAAATAATTCGGTGTAGTAATGCACAAATAG